>CAWUFW010005292.1:1082564-1363896 GCA_963921515.1 Calotriton arnoldi
ATCAATCAATCAATCATGTCACTTATAAAGCGCACTACATACCCACAAGGGTCTCAAGGCGCTGGGGGAAGAGGGGGTGGTGCTGCTACTGATCGAAGAGCCAGGCCTTGAGGAGTCTTCTGAAGGCCAGTAGGTCTTGGGTCTGTCGGAGGTTGGTGGGGAGGGTGTTCCAGGTCTTGGCCGTGAGGTGGGAGAAGGGTCTGCCGCCGGCGGTCGTTTTCCGGATGTGGGGGACTGTGGCGAGGGCGAGGCTGGTCGAGCGGAGCTGGCGGGTGGGGGTGTAGAAGCTGAGTCGTCTGTTGAGGTTGAGGGTGGTAGTAGTGGTAGGCATCCAGCCCCCCCTGGGTGAGGGTGGTAGTAGTGGTAGGCATCCAGCCCCCCCCTGGTTGAGGGTGGAAGTAGTGGTAGGCATCCAGCCCCCCTGGCTAAGGGTGGTAGTAGTGGTATGCATCCAGCCCCCCTGGGTGAGGGTGGTAGTAGTGGTAGGCATCCAGCCCCCTGGCTAAGGGTGGTAGTAGTGGTAGGCATCCAGCCCCCCTGGGTGAGGGTGGTAGTAGTGGTAGGCATCCAGCCCCCCTGGTTGAGGGTGGTAGTAGTGGTAGGCATCCAGCCCCCCTGGCTAAGGGTGGTAGTAGTGGTAGGCATCCAGCCCCCTGGCTAAGGGTGGTAGTAGTGGTAGGCATCCAGCCCCCCTGGGTGAGGGTGGTAGTAGTGGTAGGCATCCAGCCCCCCTGGGTGAGGGTGGTAGTAGTGGTAGGCATCCAGCCCCCTGGCTAAGGGTGGTAGTAGTGGTAGGCATCCAGCCCCCCTGGGTGAGGGTGGTAGTAGTGGTAGGCATCCAGCCCCCCCTGGGTGACATCCAACATCAATGTAGCTACTTTCATGAAAGCTCCTGTGACATCCAACATCAATGTAGCTACTTCCATGAAAGCTCCTGTGACATCCAACATCAATGTAGATACTTCCATGTAAGCTCCTGTGACATCCAACATCAATGTAGCTACTTCCATGAAAGCTCCTGTGACATCCAACATCAATGTAGCTACTTCCATGAAAGCTCCTATGACATCCAACATCAATGTACCTACTTCCATGAAAGCTCCTGTGACATCCATCAATGTAGCTACTTCCATGAAAGCTCCTGTGACATCCAACATCAATGTAGCTACTTCCATGAAAGCTCCTGTGACATCCAACATCAATGTAGCTACTTCCATGAAAGCTCCTGTGACATCCAACATCAATGTAGCTACTTCCATGTAAGCTCCTGTGACATCCAACATCAATGTAGCTACTTCCATGTAAGCTCCTGTGACATCCAACATCAATGTAGCTACTTCCATGAAAGCTCCTGTGACATCCAACATCAATGTAGCTACTTCCATGAAAGCTCCTGTGACATGCTATTACTCCAGAGTGGTCGGTTCAAAAAAGCATTTATGAATATGGGAATAATTATTACAGTAGTAAAGAGGACACACTACTTGTACTTACACTACTTGTGTATGAATACTTCCTTTTATTCCCATCTTAAATGTTTTTGGCAGCTTTACAAAGGCATGTAAGAGAATGTAAAAGACTTCTACTGAAGCACTATTTTACATACTCTAAATTGCCTTTAGTGAATAGGCCCGCCAGAGAGGGTTAGCCGTCACCTGCTTCTGTAAATCATCCTGACTCTATCCCTGAGTTCACACCGATTGTTCAGCGAGGTTTGCACTGTAACGTCCATCCATGGGTACAAACATAGATTTATAATATATAGATCCATATATACATAGATCCATACATAACCATTTTCTACTGCCCTTGTGCATATCGCATCTAGTAATCCATCATTGGGTGGTACTTCAGTGACCATAACATGGGTCACATGTGCATAATGAAATGGCATCCTGCTGCATACCCTGATGCTGATGCTAATCCCGACCTCCTCATCTATCTTCAGTTCTCAAGTCTGACAGCAAACTTGGTGTTAGACCCACCAAGGGGGTGAGCAGGGTTATCTACAGTGTGTTTCCCCCTTACCCTGACTAGAAGCAAGGGCCCCTATTTGGTCAAAGGTACCTACCTCTGCCAACTAGAGACCCCCAGTTCTAACACTTGGCAATGCTGGATTATTCAGTGCAAGGGTCGATAAGGGAATGCAGTCTATTTCTTCCTACCAAGGAGCGGGAATACGAGTCCTATTTATTCCATTTTTGCATTTTCAGTGAAGCGTAAAACTCATAAAACAAATCGATGCACAAGATTGATGAAAGACTATTCATCATGAGATAAATAGTAAACAAAATGTAAAGCAGCGCGCTCCAGGTTCAACCCACCCTGAGCATAGGCGTAAGACAGGCCCTGCCAACCCCTGCTGCATGGGGGGGACCCAGGCCTTCAGGAGGGCCTCAGCACTTCATGCAGCCCAAGGCCAATAGAGATTTGTGAGATATGGAGACTCAGGCCCCTCATCACATTCTACGGGGGGGGCAGGGGGGCACCACTGACCTAGAGCCAACCTAAAATACTTATTAACCTTAAACAAAACTCATTGAAGCATAAACTAATTCAAAACCATAGGTTTTTAGCATATTCAGGAAGCAAATCGGTGATGGAGAAGAATGCAGAGAAGGGGAAGGGGTGTTCCATAAGTGAGAAGAAAATCTTTGCGTTGGAATATCAAGTATACTAGCTCCTTGCTCCAAGTTACATGTTCAGCACCAACTCTCATCAGCTTTAAGCCAAACACAGAGGCTGTCTGTGCATTAAAGCTTATTAAGCAGCCATCCTGGCTCTAAAGCAGCTCTGCTGACCTAGTTCTATGGCTCTAAAGCAGCTCTGCTGACCTGGTTCTCTGGCTCTAGAACAGCTCTGCTGACCTGGTTCTTTGGCTCTAAAGCAGCTTTGCTGACCTGGTTATCTGGCTCTAAAGCAGCTCTGCTGATCTGGTTCTCTCCCTCTAAAGCAGCTCTGCTGACCTGGTTTCTCTGGCTCAACAGCAGCTCTGCTGACCTGGTTCTCTGCCTGTAGAGCAGCTCTGCTGACCTGGTTCTTAGGCTCTAGAGCAGCTCTGCTGACCTGGTTCTCTGGCTGTAAAGCAGCTCTGCTGACCTGGTTCTCTGGCTGTAAAGCAGCTCTGCTGACCTGGTTCTCTCCCTCTAAAGCAGCTCTGCTGACCTGGTTTCTCTGGCTCTACAGCAGCTCTGCTGACCTGGCTCTCTGGCTCTAGAACAGCTCTGCTGACCTGGTTCTCTGGCTCTAAAGCATCTCTGCTGACCTGGTTCTATGGCTCTAAAGCAGCTCTGCTGACCCAGTTCTCTGGCTCTAGAACAGCTCTGCTGACCTTGTTCTTTGGCTCTAAAGCAGCTCTGCTGACCTGGTTCTCTCCCTCTAAAGCAGCTCTGCTGACCTGGTTCTCTGGCTCTAAAGCAGCTCTGCTGACCTGGTTCTCTCCCTCTAAAGCAGCTCTGCTGACCTGGTTTCTCTGGCTCTACAGCAGCTCTGCTGACCTGGTTCTCTGCCTGTAGAGCAACTCTGCTGACCTGGTTCTTAGGCTCTAGAGCAGCTCTGCTGACCTGGTTCTCTGGCTCAAAAGCAGCTCTGCTGACCTGGTTCTCTGGCTCTACAATGGCTCTGCTGACCTGGTTCTCTGGTTCTAAAGCAGCTCTGCTGACCTGGTTCTCTGGCTGTAAAGCAGCTCTGCTGACTTGGTTCTCTCCCTCTAAAGCAGCTCTGCTGACCTGGTTTCTCTGGCTCAACAGCAGCTCGGCTGACCTGGTTTCTCTGGCTCTAGAGCAGCTCTGCTGACCTGGTTCTTGGGCTCTGGAGCAGCTCTGCTGACCTGATTCTCTGGCTCTAAAGCAGCTCTGCTGACCTGGTTCTCTGGCTCTAAAGCAGCTCTGCTGACCTGGTTTCTCTGGCTCTAAAGAAGCTCTGCAGACCTAGTTCTATGGCTCTACAGCAGATCTGCTGACCTGGTTCTATGGCTCTACGGCAACTCTGCTGACCTGGTTCTCTGGCTCTAGAGCAGCTCTGCTGACCTGGTTCTTAGGCTCTAGAGCAGCTCTGCTGGCCTGGTTCTATGGCTCTACAGCAGCTCTGCTGACCTGGTTCTCTGGCTCTAGAGCAGCTCTGCTGACCTGGTTCTTAGGCTCTAGAGCAGCTCTGCTGACCTGGTTCTCTGGCTCTACAACGGCTCTGCTGACCTGGTTCTCTGGCTCTAAAGCAGCTCTGCTGACCTGGTTCTCTCCCTCTAAAGCAGCTCTGCTGACTTGGTTTCTCTGCCTCTAAAGCAGCTCCGCTGACCTAGTTCTATGGCTCTACAGCAGCTCTTCTGACCTGGTTCTATGGCTCTACAGCAGCTCTGCTGACCTGGTTCTCTGGTTCTAGAGCAGCTCTGCTGACCTGGTTCTTAGGCTCTAGAGCAGCTCTACTGACCTGGTTCTATGGCTCTACAGCAGCTCTGCTGACCTGGTTCTCTGGCTCTAGAGTAGCTCTGCTGACCTGGTTCTTAGGCTCTAGAGCAGCTCTGCTGACCTGGTTCTCTGGCACTACAGCAGCTCTGCTGACCTGGTTCTCTGGCTCTAAAGCAGCTCTGCTGACCTGGTTTTATGGCTCTAAAGCAGCTCTGCTGACCTGGTTTTATGGCTCTACAGCAGCTCTGCTGACCTGGTTGTCTGGCTCTAGAGTAGCTCTGCTGACCTGGTTCTCTGGCTCTACAGCAGCTCTGCTGACCTGGTTCTCTGCCTCTAGAGCAGCTCTGCTGACCTGGTTGTCTGGCTCTAGAGTAGCTCTGCTGACCTGGTTCTCTGGCTCTACAGCAGCTCTGCTGACCTGGTTCTCTGCCTCTAGAGCAGCTCTGCTGACCTGGTTCTCTGGCTCTAAAGCAGCTCTGCTGACCTGGTTCTCTGGCTCTACAGCAGCTCTGCTGACCTGGTTCTATGGCTCTACAGCAGCTCTGCTGACCTTGTTCTCTGGCTCTAGAGTAGCTCTGCTGACCTGGTTCTCTGGCTCTGAAGCAGCTGTGCTGACCTGGTTCTATGGCTCTACAGCAGCTCTGATGACCTGGTTCTCTGGCTCTAGAGTAGCTCTGCTGACCTGGTTCTCTGGCTCTACAGCAGCTCTGCTGACCTGGTTCTCTGCCTCTAGAGCAGCTCTGCTGACCTGGTTCTCTGGCTCTAAAGCAGCTCTGCTGACCTGGTTCTATGGCTCTACAGCAGCTCTGCTGACCTGGTTCTCTGGCTCTAGAGCAGCTCTGCTGACCTGGTTCTATGGCTCTACAGCAGCTCTGCTGACCTGGTTCTCTGGCTCTAGAGTAGCTCAGCTGACCTGGTTCTATGGCTCTACAGCAGCTTTGCTGACCTGGTTCTCTGGCTCTAAAGCAGCTCTGCTGACCTGGTTCTATGGCTCTACAGCAGCTCTGCTGACCTGGTTCTCTGGCTCTACAGCAGCTCTTTTGTCCTGGTTCTCTGGCTCTAAAGCAGCTCTGCTGGCTTGGTTCTCTGGCTCTAAATCAGCTCTGCTGACCTGGTTCTATGGCTCTACAGCAGCTCTGCTGACCTGGTTCTCTGGCTCTAGAGCAGCTCTGCTGACCTGGTTCTATGGCTCTACAGCAGCTCTGCTGACCTGGTTCTCTGGCTCTAGAGTAGCTCAGCTGACCTGGTTCTATGGCTCTACAGCAGCTTTGCTGACCTGGTTCTCTGGCTCAAAGCAGCTCTGCTGACCTGGTTCTATGGCTCTACAGCAGCTCTGCTGACCTGGTTCTCTGTCTCTACAGCAGCTCTGCTGTCCTGGTTCTCTGGCTCTAAAGCAGCTCTGCTGGCTTGGTTCTCTGGCTCTAAAGCAGCTCTGCTGACCTGGTTGTCTGGCTCTACAACGGCTCTGCTGACCTGGTTCTCTGGCTCTAAAGCAGCTCTGCTGACCTGGTTCTCTCCCTCTAAAGCAGCTCTGCTGACCTGGTTTCTCTGCCTCTAAAGCAGCTCCGCTGACCTAGTTCTATGGCTCTACAGCAGCTCTTCTGACCTGGTTCTATGGCTCTACAGCAGCTCTGCTGACCTGGTTCTCTGGTTCTAGAGCAGCTCTGCTGACCTGGTTCTTAGGCTCTAGAGCAGCTCTACTGACCTGGTTCTATGGCTCTACAGCAGCTCTGCTGACCTGGTTCTCTGGCTCTAGAGTAGCTCTGCTGACCTGGTTCTTAGGCTCTAGAGCAGCTCTGCTGACCTGGTTCTCTGGCACTACAGCAGCTCTGCTGACCTGGTTCTCTGGCTCTAAAGCAGCTCTGCTGACCTGGTTTTATGGCTCTACAGCAGCTCTGCTGACCTGGTTGTCTGGCTCTAGAGTAGCTCTGCTGACCTGGTTCTCTGGCTCTACAGCAGATCTGCTGACCTGGTTCTCTGCCTCTAGAGCAGCTCTGCTGACCTGGTTCTCTGGCTCTAAAGCAGCTCTGCTGACCTGGTTTTATGGCTCTACAGCAGCTCTGCTGACCTGGTTCTATGGCTCTACAGCAGCTCTGCTGACCTTGTTCTCTGGCTCTAGAGTAGCTCTGCTGACCTGGTTCTCTGGCTCTGAAGCAGCTGTGCTGACCTGGTTCTATGGCTCTACAGCAGCTCTGCTGACCTGGTTCTCTGGCTCTAGAGTAGCTCTGCTGACCTGGTTCTCTGGCTCTACAGCAGCTCTGCTGACCTGGTTCTCTGCCTCTAGAGCAGCTCTGCCGACCTGGTTCTCTGGCTCTAAATCAGCTCTGCTGACCTGGTTCTATGGCTCTACAGCAGCTCTGCTGACCTGGTTCTCTGGCTCTAGAGCAGCTCTGCTGACCTGGTTCTATGGCTCTACAGCAGCTCTGCTGACCTGGTTCTCTGGCTCTAGAGTAGCTCAGCTGACCTGGTTCTATGGCTCTACAGCAGCTTTGCTGACCTGGTTCTCTGGCTCTAAAGCAGCTCTGCTGACCTGGTTCTATGGCTCTACAGCAGCTCTGCTGACCTGGTTCTCTGGCTCTACAGCAGCTCTTCTGACCTGGTTCTCTGGCTCTAAAGCAGCTCTGCTGGCTTGGTTCTCTGGCTCTAAAGCAGCTCTGCTGACCTGGTTGTCTGGCTCTAGAGTAGCTCTGCTGACCAGCTTCTCTGGCTCTACAGCAGCTCTGCTGACCTGGTTCTCTGCCTCTAGAGCAGCTCTGCTGACCTGGTTCTCTGGCTCTACAGCAGCTCTGCTGACCTGGTTCTATGGCTCTACAGCAGCTCTGCTGACCTTGTTCTCTGGCTCTATAGTAGCTCTGCTGACCTGGTTCTCTGGCTCTGAAGCAGCTGTGCTGACCTGGTTCTATGGCTCTACAGCAGCTCTGCTGACCTGCTTCTCTGGCTCTAGAGTAGCTCTGCTGACCTGGTTCTCTGCCTCTACAGCAGCTCTGCTGACCTGGTTCTCTGCCTCTAGAGCAGCTCTGCTGACCTGGTTCTCTGGCTCTAAAGCAGCTCTGCTGACCTGGTTCTTAGGCTCTAGAGCAGCTCTGCTGACCTGGTTCTTAGGCTCTAGAGCAGCTCTGCTGACCTGGTTCTCTGGCTCTACAACGGCTCTGCTGACCTGGTTCTCTGGCTCTAAAACTGCTCTGCTGACCTGGTTCTCTCCCTCTAAAGCAGCTCTGCTGACCTGGTTTCTCTGGCTCTAAAGCAGCTCTGCTGACCTAGTTCTATGGCTCTACAGCAGCTCTGCTGACCTGGTTCTCTGGCTCTAGAGCAACTCTGCTGACCTGGTTCTTAGGCTCTAGAGCAGCTCTACTGACCTGGTTCAATGGCTCTACAGCAGCTCTGCTGACCTGGTTCTCTGGCTCTAGAGTAGCTCTGATGACCTGGTTCTTAGGCTCTAGAACAGCTCTGCTGACCTGGTTCTCTGGCACTACAGCAGCTTTGCTAACCTGGTTCTCTGGCTCTAAAGCAGCTCTGCTGACCTGGTTCTATGGCTCTACAGCAGCTCGTGGAGAAGTGTGGCTCAATGGTTAGAGCGACAGACCCTGATGCAGAGATCTGGCCCGGGACCAGGGTTCAATTCCCGCCTCGGCGGGTCTTGGGCTCAATTTCCTCGGACCTGATAATTCTCGCCTCGGTGCCTATTCTAATCATGGGTCCCACTCTGCAACTCTGGGCAATAGCTTGCTTAATCTCCACAACGGCCCCACCAGCGCTGGGATGCCTGGCTTCACCTTGGGGGTGCCCAGGAGTGGACATTTCACAGGGAAAAGACAGGAAGGGTTCCACAGCGGTATGCGTACAGCGCCAGGACACCCTTGGGTAACAGTGCGCTTTACAAGTACAAATTTCATTTCATTTACAAGTACAAATTTCAGCTCTGCTGACCTGGTTCTCTGGCTCTAGAGTAGCTCTGCTGACCTGGTTCTCTGGCTCTACAGCAGCTCTGCTGACCTGGTTCTCTGGCTCTAGAGTAGCTCTGCTGACCTGGTTCTCTGGCTCTAAAGCAGCTCTGCTGACCTGGTTCTCTGGCTGTAAAGCAGTTGTGCTGACCTGGTTCTATGGCTCTACAGCAGCTCTGCTGACCTGGTTCTCTAGCTCTAGAGTAGCTCTGCTGACCTGGTTCTCTGGCTCTACAGCAGCTCTGCTGACCTGGTTCTCTGGCTCTAGAGTAGCTCTGCTGACCTGGTTCTCTGGCTCTACAGCAGCTCTGCTGACCTGGTTCTCTGGCTCTAGAGTATCTCTGCTGACCTGGTTCTCTGGCTCTAAAGCAGATGTGCTGACCTGGTTCTCTGGCTCTAGAGTAGCTCCGCTGACCTGGTTCTCTGGCTCTACAGCAGCTCTGCTGACCTGGTTCTCTGCCTCTAGAGCATCTCTACTGACCTGGTTCTCTGGCTCTACAGCAGCTCTGCTGACCTGGTTCTCTGGCTCTAGAGTAGCTCTGCTGACCGGGTTCTCTGGCTCTAAAGCAGCTCTGCTGACCTGTTACTCTGGCTCTACAGCAGCTGTGCTGACCTGGTTCTCTGGCTCTAGAGTAGCTCTGCTGACCTGGTTCTATGGCTCTAAAGCAGCTCTGCTGACCTGGTTCTCTGGCTCTAGAGTAGCTCTGCTGACCTGGTTCTCTGGCTCAAAAGCAGCTCTGCTGACCTGGTTCTCTGGCTCTACAGCAGGTGTGCTGACCTGGTTCTCTGGCTCTACAACAGCTCTGCTGACCTGGTTCTCTGGCTCTAAAGCAGCTCTGCTGACCTGAAGTGCAACCGCTAAAGTTAGCGGACCGCGCTCCAAAATAATTTAATAAATAAACAAATGCAACAATACAAGCCCAGTATAAGAAATGGCTGCAGAGAGAAATAAGCATAAAGATACATATAACTATTAGGAAACAACAAAACGTAATACTAGAAAGCTGGCACCCATGTAACTGGTATTGAACCCTTCCAGTGCCACGCTTCCTCATCGCTCCCCAGAATCGTTTTAAACATCAAAGTACATCATACGGACTTACAACATACAGATTTGGATCGTGCTAAGTGAAAGTGAAGACTGAAGAGACGCCGTGCGCATGCCCATCTGCTGTCGGAGGCAAGCTGATAGAGACGCCTTGAGCTCGAGAGCGCAAAAGTGAAAGCACGCGGTGGGAGCATCTGTTTTCATTCAGCCGCTTGTATTTGCATCTCGGCTGTGTGAAAACAGATGCGCTTGTCACGATGGGCGGCATCACAAAACTGCAAGGGCGTCAACAAAAGTGACAGCCAGCAAACCAAAAGCACAGAAACTACATTAATCACGACCTAAGCCAATTGGAAACGTCGAGACACAGGGGTGTGGATTAAAGTTCCCCTTCTTAAAGTGTTTACTATAGCCCTCGCAGGGCGAGGAGCGCATGCGCGCTCCAACGCCAGGCGAGACCTAAAAAATGGAGGATATTACAATATCCACAATGGGATAGGTTTCAAGAAACAGAGCGGGCCGCAGCTGCTTCTCTTCTTTCTAAAGCAAGCAGCACAAAAGGTGGAACAAGAAGAAAAAAAAACACCCCAGAAGGAAACCGGCAGGATAAACCAGAGGATGAGGCGAGGCTTTACTTAAAAAAACACATCTCATAACAGAAAAGACTTCAGAGGCTAGGCTACCATGTAAGCAAATAATTCTGTTTTAAAATTAATCACGAGAACTGTGTGTGTGCGTGCGTGCGTGTGTGAGAGAGAGAAAGAGAGCGAGGGGGAGGGGTGTCCCTGTAGCTGGTTGGAAAGCAGGGAGTTTTCAGAGGTCTTTCAGGCTTGCACATTAAAACAACTCACACCCCCAGATAACTCTAGCCAGGAGACGAGACCCCTGGGCACCAGCATTTTCATAGATAATGTTTTATAGTCGGTGGTTGAAGCAGCAAACTGTAGAGTCGCGGTCTAGCTCTCCGCGTCACGTGACCGGGCGGTAGCCCCGCAGCCGGATGTGACGCGGGGGGCGAGACTTGCTAGAGGGCGACTCGGCAAAGAAGGACGTGCTCTCCCTTACCGGAGAGAATATATTTAATAAAGGTGAAGTTGCACCTTCCATGCTGTGTCTGCCTCGTTCATCCACACGGGAGGCGGACTTGCAGCACCACAGTGGCGACGAGGCGGAAGACCCGCGCACCGCCTGAAATCTACACCAGCAGGTAGAGGAGAGTAAACGCGGCCCGCCAGGTTCAGGGCACCCCACTTCCCGCACACCTCGTGCTCTAGCCACCAGCACTCCCACCTCGGCGCAGCGCAGCCCGCTTCAAGGCGTGCCCTCCGGCCGCACCCACTACCAACTCAGCGCGCAGATCGGCGCGCACACTCTGTAGGCCCTACACTGCACAGGCACAGTCCCTGTTCCACGAGGCCCCAACACCAACCAGTGCAGGCCCCACCACCATCAGGAAGGGGGCACGGCAGCACTCCTTCCCACCTGCGCCTTAAAAGGGCCTCTGGCCCCCGCTCCAAGCGGCCTCGGTGTCCACTAGACCCTGCAGGACACTGCCATAGATACCATCACGCCCTGGACACCTCGGAGCCACCCGCGAACAGGCAGCGGTCTCCCCCTGGCCCGAGGAATGGAGACTCCACCCCTCCTAGAAAATCGTCAGGTGGACACAGAAACCAAAAGGAGCTCTGAATTAGAAATAGAAAATGACGAGCCTGGTCAAGCACAGTGTCCAGTGAATGAAACAGCAACAGTAGTAACATGAATCTCAGAGGTAAGTACGGGAAACAGCAGTTGGCCCTCTGAGCCCACAGAAAGGGTAATACACAGAGGGTGGCGAGCCTGGTGGACTGGTCCTGTGTCTCCCCCATGCCTGCTCTGCTGTCTTCGGTTTGCGAGAGGGGGGTCCCTGGTGGACTGGTCCTGTGTCTCCCCCATGCCTGCTCTGCTGTCTTTGGTTTGCGAGGGGGGGGTCCCTGGTGGACTGGCCCCGTGTCTCCCCCATGCCTGCTCTGCTGTCTTCGGTTTGCGAGAGGGGGGGGTCCCTGGTGGACTGGTCCAGTGTCTCCACCATGCCTGCTCTGCTGTCTTCGGTTTGCGAGAGGGGGGTCCCTGGTGGACTGGTCCTGTGTCTCCCCCATGCCTGCTCTGCTGTCTTCGGTTTGCCAGAGGGGGGTTCCCTGGTGGACTGGCCCGTGTCTCCCCCATGCCTGCTCTGCTGTCTTCGGTTTGCGAGAGGGGGGGTCCCTGGTGGACTGGCCCTGTGTCTCCCCCATGCCTGCTCTGCTGTCTTCGGTTTGCTAGAGGCGGGATTCAGGTGGACTGGTCCAGTGCCCCCCCACCAAGCCTGCTCTGCTGTCTTCAGTTTGCGAGAGGCGGGGTTCAGGTGAACTGGTCCAGTGCCCCCCCACCAAGCCTGCTCTGCTATGGTCTGCTCCTGACCTCTGCCCCACACCTTCCTCGCTGTCTGCTCAGGCTCGCTCTTCTGCAGAGCGCGAGATTACTGGTGGCGTGATGCCGGTCCGCCGTGTGATGGATGGCCGGGCAGCAGTGTTAAACTCTGCAATTATTAATCATACGAGGGCTCAGGGTGTTCATATTCGATAATAACATCCCGGCACCGGCGGTGTCTGCTGCTGGCAGTCACTTCATGTAGAGCGGCGAGATTTATTTCTGAACACCTTTTCTTTACAGTTTCTCCCTTGACTCCTTGGGGGGATGGGGGACATTACCATCCATTCGTTTTATTTTAGATGTGTATATTATTGCCATAGCAGCAAGGTTTGGAGAGCCCTCACCTCGTGAACGTTCTAACAACTAAGAAACAAAGTTAGAGGGAGAGAACTGCGCGCGTCAAAATTACTGCTCTTTTTAAACAAAGGTGTCGGGAGAGGAAGCAGGAAAAATAAAGCGCCCCCGGGAGGGGGAGGGAGTCACGGGGAGAAGGGAGGTGAGGAAAGAGCCAACCGACGACGGCAGCAAAACCACCCCCAACCCAACCACCCTCACCATGGGTGGGCAAAAAAACTTTCAAACCGTTCCCAACACGCACACACACACATGCACTACCGACAAAACCGCATCAGACATGCTGCGAACGGCGGCCGAGAAGGGCCGGTAAACCGACAGTAACAAAACACACACGCAGCACAAACGGACAGAGCCGAGGATGGTGGGAGGGGAGTAGAAAGGAAACACAGATGCGGGAATATGCACACGTTTTTCTCAAGACTTAAAAACTCCCCACTCCTGTCCCACACCCCATCGCTTAAAGTCCACAAATATCCGTTCACGGTTTAAAAGACTTCACCAAAACAGGGCCTCTTGAAACATTGCTTGTTATTATAATTTTTGCGGCTCACCTCAGCTGCTGAGGGAGGCTTCCCCTTCCTCTCCTAAGGACACCGAAGTGAACGCAGCTGTAAATGTGTAAGGCTCTCTCGGGACGCACGAACATAAAGGGAAAACAAGCATTGGCAATGCTATAAGACTCGCATTTACGCGAGACCTTTTGCATTGCAAATGGCAATGCGTGCGGGCAACGAGGCGGGGGGCGGTGAACGAGAAGGCATCGGAGGGGAGGGGGGGCGCCACAGGAAGAAAGTAGTCTTGTAGTGTAGCTCCTATTTCCCTAATAGGCTCTGCGCATTGGAATAATATACCCTATAGGTTTGACATAGGACTAAGGTCAATATGTCCCTATTGAGTATATTAAACTTAATTACTTGTGCCAGCTAGCTCAGAGGCCACTAGAAACTCCTTGATTAACAAGAAGGGAGTAGTTTCTGGCAGCCGCAAAACATGACAACTTTGTTTCCCTTTAGAATCAGAACGTGTCCCAGAGTCGTGGAAACAATAGATAACTATTTCACTCAGCTCAATCGTGCATGCTTAGTTTTCCTCAAAGTTACACAGAAAGAATAGACGGGCGTTTCAATAAGAGATTTATTGAACAGTCTTGTTTCTCGTGTAAGTAATATGTGCTGTTACGATCACAAGACAGTATGTAAGATAAATAATGTACAGCGTAAGCAGTAGAAATAAATAATACTGCGCTAGCATGATCTTTAGTAGATATTCATTTACATAAATAACATAGACTAAAAATGCGAGTACTCATACGATGTGTTTCTAAGCTAGTTCTACCCCAATGTACCTAACCTAACCTAGGTGTAGGGAGAGGTATGAAGTAGGTGAAGTATTCCTTACTATGGTATACTAAGAGTATGTTAAGCCTAGTATGCCTAGTATGCCAAGAGTCCCTCTAGGTGTCTAGTCAGCTCCATACCTTAAGAATGAGAGAGGTGGGAATCTCTTGCCAGATTCGAACTCCAACACCCCGCGAGGGAAGTCAGATCACTGGAAGCTGGACTCTCTGCGTGCAGGGATGACAGCGTCTTCTCAGTGCGTCAGGCCGGGAACGGGCTCCTCTGAAGTCGAGGTCTCCTCTTTTTTACAAGGGCTAGGGAAGGTATATTTATACCTGAGAGGTACCTCAGAATGTTAGCATTGACATGAATCGGACAGCGGAAGACGTCATGAATGAACCCTCAAGGTATAACGGTTCATGCATAATAGATGAGTCCTTGAAGAAATCAATAGTCCTGGGCTAGGGAAACTCCTGAAGCCTAAGGGTCTGTTCATCAAGAACTTGTTGTGACGTTAGGGTGGACGGATGTCGGAGACCATGCCTGTATTTGGAGTGCACGGTTTAATACCTAAATAAGGACTGGGATTTTATGTCTATATAAGGACATGATACAGGAAAACCAATGTACGGACACCCTAAAAGGAATACAACAGTCTGTGCAGTGAAGGGGCCAGTAGCCATGGAAGGATACAAATGACTGACATGGCTGTCATGGGGAGGGACTAACAAGCTTAAAACCAATAGGAAGGCAGCATTTATAACCTAAGCCAATGAAGAAGATTGGCCAGAGAGTGGGCGGAGCTTCCACGAAGCTTCCACACTATAGTGTATACTGCATGCCTCGCAAAGCGATGGCAGCGCATTCGCACTGCAACGCTAGGCGAGACCTAATAAGGTAACGCAAATAGGTCCACTGTGATAGAATTTCCTCACTCCAGAAATACGTAATCATGTATTATTTATTTTGTATTTTTGTATGGTGTAAACAAGACCCAGAAGAATCACAGCTCCTTCCATAAGAACAGTTACATTACATAAGCACATGAGGAAGGTTGCGTTGACACTTACGGTTTTACCAAAAATCAGTTTATAAAGATACTGGGCCTAATTTACGAGACCCTAGCGGCACTTTTACTCCACCGGAGCATCACTTTTTTGATGCTCCGGTGGCGCAATGCGCCGCAGCATAATTACAAGGCCACATAAAGTCACTTTACATGGCTTTTCCTGTCATAAATAAGGGCCCCTTTCAAGCAGAACACTGCTGTGGGTGTTCCCACGCACGACCAATGGAATCTGAAGCAGTCCCAGATTTACGATGAATTGTAAACCTGGGAATGCGTCAGATTCTAACACCACCCCTTATTTCTCCTCGTTTTTTCCTCTTTCTATGTGGGCTGCATTCTGTGTCATTTGAGATGTCATCAGTGAAATCATCAGTGATGTCACTGACCATTATATAAGTGATGTAATATGTGAAGTCATAAGCAGTGCATTGCGTGGGCGCGAGTTATAGTTAGCTCACTAACTATAACAGCTGAATTTCACTGGTTTGGTACAAGGGAATCCTTTGTTTTGTATATATATATATTCACTGAAAAAACCATAGGTTTCAGGGACGTTATAGTTAGAAATTAGCATTTAAAAAACCTTAGAAATTCACTGAAAAAACCACAGGTTTCAGGGACATTATAGTTAGTTGGACATTTCACTCGTACAAAACCAGAGAAATTCGACCGTTATAGTTAGTTCAGCTAACTATAACTTGCGCCCCCGCAATGCACTGCTGCTGACGTCACATATTACATCATTCATGACATAGTCAGTGACATCACTGATGACATCTCAAATCACATCACTGATGACATCATCCAGTGACTGTGTGTTTCTATAAAGTTTAAATATGTTTTATATATAAGCCAAGGTGTATTGAAGAAGGAGTGGGTGTATAAGTGTCTGGATGGATGATTTAGTGGGTGCGTGACTGACTGTATAAGTGAGTGATTAAATGTGTCTTACTGAATGCATGGGTTAGTGACTGATACAGACATTCACACAGTTTAGTTTGTCAGTTGGTGTGTAAGCGGTTGCATGGGTTGGTGAGTAGCTAAGTGAGGGTCTATATGGGTTATTTATTGATTGTCTGAGTATCTGTATGGGTGCCTGAGTATCTGTGTGGGTGGGTGGGGGGGTGTGACTCTGTGCATAGATGTGTGAGTGGATGATTCACTGGGTGTATGGGTTCAAGAGTGCATCTGTGAAGGGCTGTATGGGTGTGTTGGTGAGTGAATGGATGCCTCAGTGGTACATGTGTGAGTAACTGCATATGTGAAAGGCAGTATATGTGAGTGTTGGAGTGTATAAATGACTATATGTGAGAGTGAGTGATTGTGAGAGTGGCTGTATGGATCAGTGTGTGCTTGTATTAGTTATTGTATAAGAGTGTAAGTATGTGTTAGTATATGTTTGAATAAGTGAGGTGGTGTGTGTATAACTGTATAGGTGAGTAAATGGGACTGTGATTGATTCTTTGCATGACTGACTAGGTGTGTGAGTAACTCTATGGATGAGTGGCGGTGTGTGAGTGTCTGTATAGATATGTGAGTGCATATGATAATGCCGTATTGATGATTGACTGCATGTATGAGTGACTGTATGAGTGAATGAGTGGATGTGTGTGTAGACCTAGGAATTAGTGAGTGGGTATGTACTAACTGGTATTGGTGTCTCTATGGTTTCAAAAATGGTAGTCTGTATTTTAGAGTGGGTGTATCAAAGGTTATATTAGGGTATGAGGAGGTGCATCACATTATCACGTGGATGATGTCATCAGTGATGTCATTTGAGATGTCATTGGTGATGTCATCAGTGATGTCACTGACCATGACATGAATGATGTAATATGTGACGTCATCAGTAGTGCATTGCGGGGGCGTCCCTGAAACCTGTGGTTTTTTCAGTGAATTTCTAAGGTTTTTTAAATGCTAATTTCTAACTATAACGTCCCTGAAACTTATGGTTTTTTCAGTGAATTTCAAAGGTTTTTTAAATGCTAATTTCTAACTATAACGTCCCTGAAACCTATGGTTTGTTCAGTGAATTTCAAAGGTTTTGTAAATGCTCATTGCTAACTATGCCTACAAAGGTAGGACATGTGAAGAAAGAGGAAGAAAAGCGTAGAAAAAAGCAAGAGAAATGCAGAAAGAGGCAACAGAAGTCCAGAAAGACGAAGAAAGGTGCAGAAAGAAGCAAGAGAGGAGCAGAAAGAGGCCTTATTGCAAAGTTATCCTGTGCCCTGAACTTTTTGCTGACGGGTACTGGTGCTAACTGACTCTGACTAACCAGGCCCGGAGCCAGTGCTATCCTGAAAGACACTTAGAATACAGTGAAAACACCTAGATACACTAGGGAACACTATGTGTTGGGGTACCCCTGTGATTTGGTGGAGTGATTGGATAAGTACATGATGCTGGATGGGTGATTGCTGGAGTGCATGGGTACTACCTGGGTAATTGGAGGAGTGAATCAGTAGTGTGTAAGTGGTTAGAGGTCTGCATGGGTAGTGCACAGGGGATTGTAGCAGTGCATGTGTTAGTGCCTGGGCCATTGCATAAGTACATGGGTACTGACTGGATAATTAGAGTACTGCAAGGAGAGTGCATGGTGAATTTATAAGTGCTTGGGTTTTGGCGGAGTAATTGGATAAGTACATGCTGCTGGATGGGTGATTGGAGGAGTGCATGGGTAGTGAACAGGAGATGACTAGTCTGCATGAGTAGTGCTCAGGTAATTGTAGCAGTGCATGTGTTAGTGCCTGGGTCATTGCATGAGTACATGGGTACTGACCGCATGATGAGTACCGCAAGGAGAGTGCATGGTGATTTTATAACTGCTTGGGTTTTGGTGGAGTGATTGGATAAGTACGTGGTGCTGGCTGGGTGATTGGAGGAGTGCATGGGTAGTGACAAGGAGATGGCTGGACTGCATCAGTAGTGCTCAGGGGATTGTAGCAGTGCATGTGTTAGTGCCTGGGTCATTGCATGAGTACATGGGTAGTGACTGGATGATTAGAGTGCTGCAATGACAGTGCATGGTGATTTTATAACTGCTTGGGTTTTGGCGTAGTGATTGGATAAGTACATGATGCTGGATGGGTGATTGGAGGAGTACATGGGTAGTGACAGAGGGATTTCTGGAGTGCATGGGTACTACCTGGGTAATTGGAGGAGTGAATCAGCAGTGCGTAGGTGGTTAGAAGTCTGCATGGGAAGTGCTCAGGGTATTGTAGCAGTGCATGTGTTAGTGCCTGGGTCATTGCATGAGTACATGAGTAGTGACTGGATGATTAGAGTGCTACAAGGAGAGTGCATGGTGATTTTATAAGTGCTTGGGTTTTGGCGGAGTGATTGGATAAGTACATGATGCTGGATGGGTGATTGGAGGAGTGCATGGGTAGCGACAGGGGGATTGCTGGAGTGCATGGGTACTACCTGGGTAATTGCAGGAGTGAATCAGTACTGTTTAGGTGGTTAGACGTCTGCATGGGTATTGCACAGGGGATTGTAGCAGTGCATGTGTTAATGCCTGGGTCATTGCATAAGTACATGGGTACTGACTGGATGATGAGAGTACTGCAAGGAGAGTGCATGGTGAATTCTATAAGTGCTTGGGTTTTGGCGGAGTGATTGGATAAGTACATGGTGCTGGCTGGGTGATTGGAAGAGTGCATGAGTAGTGACAGGGCGATGGCTGGACTGCATGGGCAGTGCTCAGGGGATTGTAGCAGTGCATGAGTTAGTGCCTGGGTCATTGCATGAGTACATGGATAGTGACTGGATGATTAGAGTACTGCAAGGAGAGAGCATGGTGAATGTATAAGTGCTTGGATTTTGGCAGAGTGATTGGATAAGTACATGGTGGTGACTGGGTGATTGGAGGAGTGCATAAGCAGTGACAGGGAGATGGCTGGACTGCATTGGTAGTGCTCAGGGGATTGTAGCAGTGCATGTGTTAGTGCCTGGGTCATTGCATGAGTACATGGGTACTGACTGGATGATTAGAGTACTGCCAGGAGAGTGAATGGTGAATTTATAAGTGCTTGGGTTTTGGCGCAGTGATTGGATAAGTACATGGTGCTGGCTGGGTGATTGGAGGAGTGCATGGGTAGTGACAAGGAGATGGCTTGTCTGCATGAGTAGTGCTCAGAGGATTGTAGCAGTGCATGTGTTAGTGCCTGGGTCACTGCATAAGTACATGGGTACTGACTGGATTATTAGAGTACTGCAAGGAGAGTGCATGGTGAATTTATAAGTGCTTGGATTTTGGCAGAGTGATTGGATAAGGACATGGTGGTGACTGGGTGATTGGAAGAGTGCACAGGGAGTGACAGGGGGATTGCTGGACTACATGGATAGTGCTCAGGAGATCGTAGCAGTGCATGTGTTAGTGCCTGGGTCATTGCTTGAGTACATGGGTAGTGACTGGACGATTAGAGTACTGCAAGGAGAGTGCATGGTGAATTTATAAGTGCTTGGGTTTTGGCGGAGTGATTGGATAAGTACATGGTGCTGGCTGGGTGAATGGAGGAGTGCATGGGTAGTGACAAGGAGATGGCTGGACTGCATGATTAGTACTCACAGGATTGTAGCAGTGCATGTGTTAGTGCCTAGGTCATTGCATGAGTATATGGGTAGTGACTGGATGATTAGAGTGCTGCAAGGGCAGTGCATGGTGATTTTATAACTGCTTGGGTTTTGGCGGAGTGATTGGATAAGTACATGCTGCTGGCTGGGTGATGGGAGGAGTGCATGGGTAGTGACAGGGAGATGGCTGGACTGCATGGGTACTACCTGGGTAATTGGAGGAGTGAATCAGTAGTGTGTAGGTGGTTAGAGGTCTGCATGGGTAGTGCTCAGGGGATTGTAGCAGTGCATGTGTTAGTGCCTGGGCCATTGCATGAGTACATGGGTAGTGACTGGACGATTAGAGTACTGCAAGGAGAGTGCATGGTGAATTTATAAGTGCTTGGGTTTTGGTGGAGTGATTGGATAAGTACATGGTGCTGGCTGGGTGATTGGAGGAGTGCATGGGTAGTGACAAGGAGATGGCTGGACTGCATGAGTAGTGCTCACAGGATTGTAGCAGTGCATGTGTTAGTGCCTGGGTCATTGCATGAGTATATGGGTAGTGACTGGATGATTAGAGTGCTGCAAGGGCAGTGCATGGTGATTTGATAACTGCTTGGGTTTTGGCGGAGTGATTGGATAAGTACATGGTGCTGGCTGGGTGATGGGAGGAGTGCATGGGTAGTGACAGGGCGATGGCTGGACTGCATGGGTACTACCTGGGTAATTGGAGGAGTGAATCAGTAGTGTGTAGGTGGTTAGAGGTCTGCATGGGTAGTGCTCAGGGGATTGTAGCAGTGCATGTGTTAGTGCCTGGGCCATTGCATGAGTACATGGGTACTAACTGGATGATTAGAGTACTGCAAGGAGAGTGCATGATGAATTTATAAGTGCTTGGGTTTTGGCGGAGTGATTGGATAGGTACATGGTGCTGGCTGGGTGATTGGAGGAGTGCATGGGTAGTGACAGGGCGATAGGTGGACTGCATGGGTAGTGCTCAGGGGATTGTACCGCTGCATGTGTTAGTGCCTGGGTCATTGCATGAGTGCATGGGTAGTGACAGGATGATTAGAGTGCTGCAAGAAGAGTGTATGGTGAATTTATAAGTGCTTGGGTTTTGGTGGAGTGATTGGATAAGTACATGGGTACTGACTGGATGATGATAGTACTGCAAGGAGAGAGCATAGTGAATTTATAAGTGCTTGGATTTTGGCAGAGTGATTGGATAAGTACATGGTGCTGACTGGTTGATTGGAGGAGTGCATAGGCAGTGACAGGGAGATGGCTGGACTGCATGGGTAGTGCTCAGGGGATTGTAGCAGTGCATGTGTTAGTGCCTGGGTCATTGCATGAGCACATGGGTAGTGACTGGATGATTAGAGTGCTGCAAGGACAGTGCATGGTGATTTTATAAGTGCTTGGGTTTTGGCGGAGTGATTGGATAAGTACATGGTGCTCGCTGGGTGATTGGATGAGTGCATGGGTAGTGACAGAGGGATGGCTGGACTGCATGAGTAGTGCTCAGGGGATTATAGCAATGCATGAGTTAGGGTATAGGTCATTGCATGAGTGCATGGGTAGTGACTGGATGATTAGAGTGCTGCAAGGAGAGTGCATGGTGAATTTATAAGTGCTTGGGTTTTGGCGAAGTGATTGGATAAGTACATGGTGCTGGCTGGGTGGTTACAGGACTGCATGGGCAGTGCACATGTAATTGTACCACTGCATGTGTTAGTGCCTGGGACATTGCATGAGTACATGGGTAGTGACAGGATGATTAGAGTGCTGCAAGGAGAGTGCATGGTGAATTTATAAGTGCTTGGGTTTTGGCGGAGTGATTGGATAAGTACATGGTGCTGACTGAGTGATTGGAGGAGTGCATAGGCAGGGACAGGGAGATGGCTGGACTGCATGGGTAGTGCTCAGGGGATTGTATCAGTGCATGACTTAGTGCCTTGGTCATTACATGAGTACATGGTTAGTGAGTGGATGATTAGAGTACTGCAAGGAGAGTGCATGGTGTATTTATAAGTGCTTGGGTTTTGGCGGAGTGATTGGATAAGTACATGGGGCTCGCTGGGTGATTGGAGGAGTGCATGGGTAGTGACAGGGCGATGGCTGGACTGCATGAGTAGTGCTCAGGGGATTGTTGCAGTGCATGAGTTAGTGCATAGGTCATTGCATGAGTGAATGGGTAGTGACTGGATGATTAGAGTGCTGCAAGGAGAGTGCATGGTGAAGTTATAAGTGCTTTGGTATTGGCGGTGTGATTGGATAAGTACATGGTACTGGCTGGGTGTTTGGAGGAGTGCATGGGTAGTGACAGAGGGATGGCTGGACTACATGAGTAGTGCTCAGGGGATTGTAGCAATGCGTGAGTTAGTGTATAGGTCATTGCATGAGTGCATGGGTAGTGACTGGGTGATTGCTGGACAGCATGGGTACTACATGGGTAATTGAAGGTGTGAATGAGTAGTGTCTAGGTGATTAGAGGATTGTATGGGTAGTGCACAGGTGATTGTAGCAGTGCATGTGTTAGTGCCTGGGTCACTGCATGAGTACATGGGTAGTGACTGGATGATTAGAGTACTGCAAGGAGAGTGCATGGTGAATTTATAAGTGCTTGCGTTTTGGCGGAGTGATTGCATAAGTACATGATGCTGGCTGGGTGATTAGAGGACTGCATGGGCAGTACACAGGTGATTGTACCACTGCATGTGTTAGTGCCTGGGACATTGCATGAGTACATGGGTAGTGACTGGATGATTAGAGTGCTGCAACGAGAGTGCATGATGATTTAATAAGTGCTTGGGTTTTGGCAGAGTGATTGGATGAGTACATGGTACTAGCTGGGTGATTGGAGAAGTGCATAGGCAGTGACAGGGAGATGGCTGGACTGCATGGGTAGTGCTCAGGCGATTGTAGCAGTGCAAGTGTTAGTGCCTGGGACATTGCATGAGTGCATGGGTAGTGACTGGATGATTAAAGTGCTGCAAGGAGAGTGCATGGTGAATTTATAAGTGCTTGGGTTTTGGCGGAGTGATTGGATAAGTACATGGTGCTCGCTGGGTGATTGGAGGAGTGCATGGGTAGTGACAGGGTAATGGCTGGACTGCATGGGTATTGCTCAGGGTTTTGTAGCAGTGCATGAGTTAGTGCATGGGTCATTGCATGGGTCATTGCATGAGTGCATGGGTAGTGTCTGGATGATTAGAGTGCTGCAAGGAGAGTGCATGGTGAATATATATGTGCTTGGGTTTTGGCGGAGTGATTGGATAAGTACATGATGCTGGTTGGGTAGTTAGAGGACTGCATGGGCAGTGCACATGTGATTGTACCACTGCATGTGTTAGTGCCTGGGACATTGCATGAGTACATGGGTAGTGACAGGATGATTAGAGTGCTGCAAGGAAAGTGCATGGTGAATTTATAAGTGCTTGGGTTTTGGCGGAGTGATTGGATAAGTACATGGTGCTCACTGGGTGATTGGAGGAGTGCATGAGTAGTGACAGGGCCATGGCTGGACTGCATGAGTAGTGCTCAGGGGATTCTAGCAGTGCATGAGTTAGTGCATAGGTCATTGCATGAGTGCATGGGTAGTGACTGGATGATTAGAGTGCTGCAAGGAGAGTGCATGGTGAATTTATAAGTGCTTTGGTATTGGCGGTGTGATTGGATAAGTACATGGTACTGGCTGGGTGTTTGGAGGAGTGCATGGGTAGTGACTGGGTGATTGCTGGACTGCATGGGTACTACATGGGTAATTGAAGGTTTGAATGAGTAGTGTCTAGGTGATTAGAGGATTGTATGGGAAGTGCACAGGTGTATGTAGCAGTGCATGTGTTAGTGCCTGGGTTATTGCATGAGTACATGGGTAGTGACTGGATGATTAGAGTACTGCAAGGAGAGTGCATGGTGAATTTATTTGTGCTTGGGTTTTGGCGGAGTGATTGAATAAGTACATGGTGCTGGCTGGGTGATTAGAGGACTTCATGGGCAGTGCACATGTGATTGTACCACTGAATGTGTTAGTGTATGGGTCATTGCATGAGTGCATGGGTAGTGACAGGTTGATTAGAGTACTGCAAGGAGAGTGCATGGTGAATTTATAAGTGCTAGGGTTTTGGTGGGGTTATTGGATAAGTACATGGTGCTGGATGGGTGATTGGAGGAGTGCATGGGTAGTGACAGGGGGATTGCTGGAGTGCATGGGTACTACCTGGGTAATTGCAGGAGTGAATCAGTACTGTTTAGGTGGTTAGAGGTCTGCATGGGTATTGCACAGGGGATTGTAGCAGTGCATGTGTTAGTGCCTGGGTCATTGCATAAGTACATGGGTACTGACTGGATGATGAGAGTACTGCAAGGAGAGTGCATGGTGAATTTATAAGTGCTTGGGTTTGGCGGAGTGATTGCATAAGTACATGATGCTGGCTGGGTGATTAGAGGACTGCATGGGCAGTACACAGGTGATTGTACCACTGCATGTGTTAGTGCCTGGGACATTGCATGAGTACATGGGTAGTGACTGGATGATTAGAGTGCTGCAACGAGAGTGCATGATGATTTAATAAGTGCTTGGGTTTTGGCGGAGTGATTGGATGAGTACATGGTACTAGCTGGGTGATTGGAGAAGTGCATAGGCAGTGACAGGGAGATGGCTGGACTGCATGGGTAGTGCTCAGGCGATTGTAGCAGTGCAAGTGTTAGTGCCTGGGACATTGCATGAGTGCATGGGTAGTGACTGAATGATTAAAGTGCTGCAAGGAGAGTGCATGGTGAATTTATAAGTGCTTGGGTTTTGGCGGAGTGATTGGATAAGTACATGGTGCTCGCTGGGTGATTGGAGGAGTGCATGGGTAGTGACAGGGTAATGGCTGGACTGCATGGGTATTGCTCAGGGTTTTGTAGCAGTGCATGAGTTAGTGCATGGGTCATTGCATGGGTCATTGCATGAGTGCATGGGTAGTGTCTGGATGATTAGAGTGCTGCAAGGAGAGTGCATGGTGAATATATATGTGCTTGGGTTTTGGCGGAGTGATTGGATAAGTACATGATGCTGGTTGGGTAGTTAGAGGACTGCATGGGCAGTGCACATGTGATTGTACCACTGCATGTGTTAGTGCCTGGGACATTGCATGAGTACATGGGTAGTGACAGGATGATTAGAGTGCTGCAAGGAAAGTGCATGGTGAATTTATAAGTGCTTGGGTTTTGGCGGAGTGATTGGATAAGTACATGGTGCTCACTGGGTGATTGGAGGAGTGCATGAGTAGTGACAGGGCCATGGCTGGACTGCATGAGTAGTGCTCAGGGGATTCTAGCAGTGCATGAGTTAGTGCATAGGTCATTGCATGAGTGCATGGGTAGTGACTGGATGATTAGAGTGCTGCAAGGAGAGTGCATGGTGAATTTATAAGTGCTTTGGTATTGGCGGTGTGATTGGATAAGTACATGGTACTGGCTGGGTGTTTGAAGGAGTGCATGGGTAGTGACTGGGTGATTGCTGGACTGCATGGGTACTACATGGGTAATTGAAGGTTTGAATGAGTAGTGTCTAGGTGATTAGAGGATTGTATGGGAAGTGCACAGGTGTATGTAGCAGTGCATGTGTTAGTGCCTGGGTTATTGCATGAGTACATGGGTAGTGACTGGATGATTAGAGTACTGCAAGGAGAGTGCATGGTGAATTTATTTGTGCTTGGGTTTTGGCGGAGTGATTGAATAAGTACATGGTGCTGGCTGGGTGATTAGAGGACTTCATGGGCAGTGCACAGGTGATTGTACCACTGAATGTGTTAGTGTATGGGTCATTGCATGAGTGCATGGGTAGTGACAGGTTGATTAGAGTACTGCAAGGAGAGTGCATGGTGAATTTATAAGTGCTAGGGTTTTGGTGGGGTTATTGGATAAGTACATGGTGCTGGATGGGTGATTGGAGGAGTGCATGGGTAGTGACAGGGGGATTGCTGGAGTGCATGGGTACTACCTGGGTAATTGCAGGAGTGAATCAGTACTGTTTAGGTGGTTAGAGGTCTGCATGGGTATTGCACAGGGGATTGTAGCAGTGCATGTGTTAGTGCCTGGGTCATTGCATAAGTACATGGGTACTGACTGGATGATGAGAGTACTGCAAGGAGAGTGCATGGTGAATTTATAAGTGCTTGGGTTTGGCGGAGTGATTGCATAAGTACATGATGCTGGCTGGGTGATTAGAGGACTGCATGGGCAGTACACAGGTGATTGTACCACTGCATGTGTTAGTGCCTGGGACATTGCATGAGTACATGGGTAGTGACTGGATGATTAGAGTGCTGCAACGAGAGTGCATGATGATTTAATAAGTGCTTGGGTTTTGGCGGAGTGATTGGATGAGTACATGGTACTAGCTGGGTGATTGGAGAAGTGCATAGGCAGTGACAGGGAGATGGCTGGACTGCATGGGTAGTGCTCAGGCGATTGTAGCAGTGCAAGTGTTAGTGCCTGGGACATTGCATGAGTGCATGGGTAGTGACTGAATGATTAAAGTGCTGCAAGGAGAGTGCATGGTGAATTTATAAGTGCTTGGGTTTTGGCGGAGTGATTGGATAAGTACATGGTGCTCGCTGGGTGATTGGAGGAGTGCATGGGTAGTGACAGGGTAATGGCTTGACTGCATGGGTATTGCTCAGGGTTTGTAGCAGTGCATGAGTTAGTGCATGGGTCATTGCATGGGTCATTGCATGAGTGCATGGGTAGTGTCTGGATGATTAGAGTGCTGCAAGGAGAGTGCATGGTGAATATATATGTGCTTGGGTTTTGGCGGAGTGATTGGATAAGTACATGATGCTGGTTGGGTAGTTAGAGGACTGCATGGGCAGTGCACATGTGATTGTACCACTGCATGTGTTAGTGCCTGGGACATTGCATGAGTACATGGGTAGTGACAGGATGATTAGAGTGCTGCAAGGAAAGTGCATGGTGAATTTATAAGTGCTTGGGTTTTGGCGGAGTGATTGGATAAGTACATGGTGCTCACTGGGTGATTGGAGGAGTGCATGGGTAGTGACAGGGCCATGGCTGGACTGCATGAGTAGTGCTCAGGGGATTCTAGCAGTGCATGAGTTAGTGCATAGGTCATTGCATGAGTGCATGGGTAGTGACTGGATGATTAGAGTGCTGCAAGGAGAGTGCATGGTGAATTTATAAGTGCTTTGGTATTGGCGGTGTGATTGGATAAGTACATGGTACTGGCTGGGTGTTTGGAGGAGTGCATGGGTAGTGACTGGGTGATTGCTGGACTGCATGGGTACTACATGGGTAATTGAAGGTTTGAATGAGTAGTGTCTAGGTGATTAGAGGATTGTATGGGAAGTGCACAGGTGTATGTAGCAGTGCATGTGTTAGTGCCTGGGTTATTGCATGAGTACATGGGTAGTGACTGGATGATTAGAGTACTGCAAGGAGAGTGCATGGTGAATTTATTTGTGCTTGGGTTTTGGCGGAGTGATTGAATAAGTACATGGTGCTGGCTGGGTGATTAGAGGACTTCATGGGCAGTGCACAGGTGATTGTACCACTGCATGTGTTAGTGTGTGGGTCATTGCATGAGTGCATGGGTAGTGACAGGTTGATTAGAGTACTGCAAGGAGAGTGCATGGTGAATTTATAAGTGCTAGGGTTTTGGTGGGGTTATTGGATAAGTACATGGTGCTGGATGGGTGATTGGAGGAGTGCATGGGTAGTGACAGGGGGATTGCTGGAGTGCATGGGTACTACCTGGGTAATTGCAGGAGTGAATCAGTACTGTTTAGGTGGTTAGAGGTCTGCATGGGTATTGCACAGGGGATTGTAGCAGTGCATGTGTTAGTGCCTGGGTCATTGCATAAGTACATGGGTACTGACTGGATGATGAGAGTACTGCAAGGAGAGTGCATGGTGAATTTATAAGTGCTTGGGTTTGGCGGAGTGATTGGATAAGTACATGGTGCTGGCTTGGTGATTGGAAGACTGCATGGGCAGTGCACAGGTGATTGTACCACTGCATGTGTTAGTGCCTGGGTCATTGCATGTGGTCATGGGTAGTGACTGGATGATTAGAGTACTACAAGGAGAGTGCATGGTGAATTTATAAGTGCTTGGCTTTTGGCAGAGTGATTGGATAAGTACATGGTGCTGGCTGGGTGATTGGAAGAGTGCATGGGTAGTGACAGGGCGATGGCTGGACTGCATGGGTAGTGCTCAGGGGATTGTAGCAGTGCATGAGTTAGTGCCTGGGTCATTGCATGAGTACATGGATAGTGACTGGATGATTAGAGTACTGCAAGGAGAGAGCATGGTGAATTTATAAGTGCTTGGAGTTTGGCAGAGTGATTGGATAAGTACATGGTACTGGCTGGGTGATTGGAGGAGTGCATAAGCAGTGACAGGGAGATGGCTGGACTGCATGGGTAGTGCTCAGGGGATTGTAGCACTGCATGTGTTAGTGCCTGGGTCATTGCATGAGTACATGGGTAGTGACAGGATGATTAGAGTGCTGCAAGGAAAGTGCATGGTGAATTTATAAGTGCTTGGGTTTTGGCGGAGTGATTGGATAAGTACATGGTGCTCACTGGGTGATTGGAGGAGTGCATATGCAGTGACAGGGAGATGGCTGGACTGCATGGGTAGTGCTCAGGGTATTGTAGCAGTGCATGTGTTAGTGCCTGGGTTATTGCATGAGTACATGGGTAGTGACTGGATGATTAGAGTACTGCAAGGAGAGTGCATGGTGAATTTATTTGTGCTTGGGTTTTGGCGGAGTGATTGAATAAGTACATGGTGCTGGCTGGGTGATTAGAGGACTTCATGGGCAGTGCACAGGTCAGTGTACCACTGCATGTGTTAGTGCCTGGGTCATTGCATGAGTACATGGGTAGTGACTGGATGATTAGAGTACTGCAAGGAGAGTGCATGGTGAATTTATTTGTGCTTGGGTTTTGGCGGAGTGATTGAATAAGTACATGGTGCTGGCTGGGTGATTAGAGGACTTCATGGGCAGTGCACAGGTGATTGTACCACTGCATGTGTTAGTGCCTGGGTCATTGCATGAGAGCATGGGTAGTGACAGGTTGATTAGAGTACTGCAAGGAGAGTGCATGGTGAATTTATAAGTGCTTGGGTTTTGGCGGAGTGATTGGATAAGTACAATGTGCTGGCTGGGTGATTGGAGGAGTGCATGGGCAGTGACATGGAGATTACTGGACTGCATGGGTAGTGCTCAGGGGATTGTAGCAGTGCATGAGTTAGTGCCTGGGTCATTGCATGAGTACATGCGTAGTGACTGGATAATTAGAGTACTGCAAGGAGAGTGCATGGTGAATTTATAAGTGCTAGGGTTTTGGTGGGGTGATTGGATAAGTACATGGTGCTGGATGGGTGATTGGAGGAGTGCATGGGTAGTGACAGGGGGATTGCTGGAGTGCATGGGTACTACCTGGGTAATTGCAGGAGTGAATCAGTACTGTTTAGGTGGTTAGAGGTCTGCATGGGTATTGCACAGGGGATTGTAGCAGTGCATGTGTTAGTGCATTTATAAGTGCTTGGGTTTTGGTGGAGTGATTGGATAAGTACATGGGTACTGACTGGATGATGAGAGTACTGCAAGGAGAGTGCATGGTGAATTTATAAGTGCTTGGCTTTTGGCAGAGTGATTGGATAAGTACATGGTGCTGGCTGGGTGATTGGAAGAGTGCATGGGTAGTGACAAGGCGATGGCTGGACTGCATGGGTAGTGCTCAGGGGATTGTAGCAGTGCATGAGTTAGTGCCTGGGTCATTGCATGAGTACATGGATAGTGACTGGATGATTAGAGTACTGCAAGGAGAGAGCATGGTGAATTTATAAGTGCTTGGATTTTGGCAGAGTGATTGGATAAGTACATGGTACTGGCTGGGTGATTGGAGGAGTGCATAGGCAGTGACAGGGAGATGGCTGGACTGCATGGATAGTGCTCAGGGGATTGTAGCATTGCATGTGTTAATGCCTGGGTCATTGCATGAGTACATGGGTACTGACTGGATGATTAGAGTACTGCAAGGAGAGTGCATGGTGAATTTATAAGTGCTTGGGTTTTGGCGCAGTGATTGGATAAGTACATGGTGCTGGCTGGGTGATTGGAGGAGTGCATGGGTAGTGACAAGGAGATGGCTGGACTGCATAGGTACTACCTGGGTAATTGGAGGAGTGAATCAGCGCGTTTGCACACTTGTCACATCAGGCCCACCCCCTCCCTTCACCACTGTGCAAACGAGCCCTCTGGTGCGTTGTAAATTGGGGGATTAAGTCCCCTTGAGTTCTGAGGGTCCCTGTGGGCCAACTAGCCCACCAGCTACCTCCAGTAAGCGCCACAGAGCTGCGTTGCAGAGTGGTGTAAAAAGGGGCGTGGCCTTGGACCACCTCTCTGCAATGCGGCTCCCTGGTGCTTACTGGAGGTACCTGGTGGGCTAGTTGGCCCCCAGGGACCCTCAGTATTCAAGGAGAATTAATTCCCCAACTTACAACGCACCAGGGGGTGCGTTTGCAGAGTGTTGCTGGGAGGGGGCGGGGCCTCCGGCGGGATGCCGTTTTTTTTTTCAGAAGGGGGGCTGTGTAGCCCCCCTTCTTTTCCAACTTTTGGGGCCCTCGGGACCCCATCCCCCAGGGCCTGACCCCTATTGTTAAAAAAAATTAACGGTAAGGGGGCCGCGTGGCCCCCCCTCCCGAGGCCAATTTCTGCCCCGGGGACCCCATCCCCTGGGGCATGGCCATATATATATATTTAAAAAATATTTTTTTTTAAAGGAGGGGGGCTGCGTGGCCCCCCTCCTGAGGCCACTATTAGCCCCGGGGACCCTATCCCCCGGGGATCTGCCTCTATTTTAATTTTTTTAATTTTTTTTATTTGAGGGAGGGGAGCTGCGTGGCCCCCTTCCTGGGCCACTTCTGGCCCCGGGGACCCCATCCCCCGGGGCCTGGCCTCTGTGATGGGGACCGTGGGGGGAGCCCCAATAACCCCATGGTCCCGCCGGCTCCCCACCTCCTGCGGGAGCCGGCATTGCTTTTCCACACAGGGAGCTGCTGACATGCAGCTCCCCTTGTGGAAAAGCAATCTGCTTTGGATTTTGGAAGCGAGTGCAGGAAACCTGCTTTTGCTTCCAAAATCCAAAGCAGAGTGTGCTATGACAGGGCGGGAGCCGCACGGCTCCCGCCCTGCCATAGCAAACAGCAGTGTCCCGGGGGTGGGCACCCCGGGACACTGCAGGAGCCGGCCCTGGGTGGTGGCGGTCCCCAGGGCCATGGAGGGCTCCAGGAGGGGGGCCGCGTGGCCCCCCTCCATTTATTTACATAGCCCCGGGGAGGTGGTGGTCCCCGGGGCTCGGGGGTCTGTTACATACCCCCAAATTTACATATTTAGTGCCCCGGGGAGGTGGCGGTCCCCGGGGCATGGGGGGGCTCTTTCGCCCCCCCACACAGGTTTTATTTTTTTTTAAAACAGATCCCCGGGGAGGTGGCTATCCCTGGGGCAGCAGGGGGCTGTGTTCCCCCGTGAATATTTAAGAAAAGCCGCGGGGGTGGCGGTCCCCAGGGCTTGGGGGGGCCTTGGAGGCCCCCACAGATTAAAAAACAAGGGAGGTGGCGGTCCCCAGGGCTGCGGGAGGGCCGCGTGCCCTCCTGCACCTAATTTACATAGCCCCGGGGAGGTGGCAGTCCCCGGGGCTGCGGGTACATAAATAAATTGCCACAGGACTTGGCCCACCAACACATGCAGCCGCTTATATACCAACTGACAGACTGATACAGACATTTACACAGTTTACTCACTAACCTATGCATTCAGTAAGATACACTTAATCAGTCACTTATACAATCAGTCACGCACCTACTAAATCATCCATTCACACACTTATACACCCACTCATTCTTCAATACACCTTGGCATATATATATATAAAACGTATTTAAATTTTACAGAAACACACATTCACTGGATGATTTTATCAGTGATGTCATCAGTGATGTCATTTGAGATGTCATCAGTGATGTCATCAGTGATGTCACTGACCATGTCATGAGTGATGTAATATGTGACGTCATCAGCAGTGCATTGCGGGAGCGCGAGTTATAGTTAGCTGGACTAACTATAACGGGAATTTCACGGGTTTTGTACGAGTGCAATGTCCAACTAACTATAACTGTCCCTAAAACCTATGGTTTTTTCAGTGAATTTCAAAGGTTTTTAAATGCTAATTTGTAACTATAACGTCCCTGAAACCTATGGTTTTTTCAGTGAATATATATATATATATTAAACTTTACAGAAACACATAGTCACTGGATGATGTCATCAGTGATGTCATTTGACATGTCATCAGTGATGTCATCAGTGATGTCACTGACCATGTCATGAATGATGTAATATGTGACGTCATCAGCAGTGCATTGCGGGGGCACGAGTTATAGTTTGCTGAACTAACTATAACGGACGAATTTCTCTGGTTTTGTACGAGTGAAATGTCCAACTAACTATAACGTCCCTGAAACCTGTGGTTTTTTCAGTGAATTTCTAAGGTTTTTTAAATGCTAATTTCTAACTATAACGTCCCTGAAACCTGTGGTTTTTTCAGTGAATTTCAAAGGTTTTGTAAATGCTAATTTCTAACTATAACGTCCAAGAAACCTGTGGTTTTTTCAGTAAATTTCAAAGGTTTTGTAAATGCTAATTTCTAACTATGCCTACAGAGGTAGGACATGTGCAGAAAGAGGAAGAAAGGCACAGAAAGAAGCAAGAGAAATGCAGAAAGAGGCAACAGAAGTCCAGAAAGACGAAGAAAGGTGCAGAAAGAAGCAAGAGATGTGCACAAAGAACCAACAGAGGAGCAGAAAGAGGCCTTAATGCAAAGTCATCCTGTGCCCCCAAATTTTTGCTGACGGGTACTGGTGGTAACTGACTCTGACTAGCCAGGCCCGGAGCCAGTGCTATGCTGAAAGACACTTATACAGTGAAAACACCTACATACACTAGGGTACACTATGGGTTGGGCTACATCTGTGATTGGCATGACCTCCCCTGTAAGGCCCTAGTACATAATAGGGCAGGGGGATTAAAACGACCTCTAACTAAGAGGTGCAGAAGGAGGCAAGAGAAGTGCAGAAAGAAGCAACAGAGGTGCCGAAAGAGGCAAGAGAGGTGCAAAAAAAAAGCAAGTGAAATGCAGAAAGAGGCAAAAGAGGTACATAAAAAGACAACAGGGGTGCAGAAAGAAGCAAGACAGGTGCAGAAAGAAGCATGGAAAGTGCAGAATGAAGCAACAGGGGTGCAGAAAGAGGCAAGAGAAGTGTAGAAAGGAGCAAGTGAGGTGCAGAGAGAGCCAACAGAGGTGCAAATAGAGGCAAGAGAGATGCAGTAACATGCAAGAGAAGTGCACAAAGAGGGAAGAGAATTGCTGAAAGAAGCAACAGAGGTGTAGAAAGAAACAAGAAAAGTGCAGAAAGAGGCAAGTGAGATGCAAAAACAGGCAGGAAAGGTACAGAAAGAGGGAAGACGAGTGCAGAAAGAGACAACAGGGGTGCAGAAAGAAGCAAATGAGGTGCAGAAAGAGGCAACAGACGTGCAGAAAGAGGGAAGAGAGGTGCAGAAAGAGGCAAGAAAAGTGCAGAAAGAGGCAAAAGAGGTACATAAAGAGACAACAGGGGTGCAGAAAGAAGCAAGACAGGTGCAGAAAGAAGCATGGAAAGTGCAGAATGAAGCAACAGGGATGCAGAAAGAGGCAAGAGAGGTGCACAAAGAGGCGAGAGAGTTACAGAAAGAGGCAAGTGAAGTGCAGAAGGAGGCAAGAGTACTGCAGAAAGAGGCAATAGAGGTGCAGAAATAGGCAAGTGAGATGTAAAAACAGGCAGGAAAGGTACAGAAAGCGGGAAGACGAGTGCAGAAAGAGACAACAAGGGTGCAGAAAGAAGCAAATGAGGTGCAGAAAGAGGCAACAGACGTGCAGAAAGAGGGAAGAGAGGTGCAGTAAAAGGCAAGAAAAGTGCAGAAAGAGGCAAAAGAGGTACATAAAGAGACACCAGGGGTGCAGAAAGAAGCAAGACAGGTGCAGAAAGAAGCATGGAAAGTGCAGAATGAAGCAACAGGGATGCAGAAAGAGGCAATGGAGGTGCACAAAGAGGCAAGGGAGGTGCACAAAGAGGCAAGAGAGTTACAGAAAGAGGCAAGTGAAGTGCAGAAGGAGGCAAGAGAACTGCAGAAAGAGGCAATAGAGTTGCAGAAAGAGGCAAGTGAGATGCAGAAAGAGGCAACAGACGTGCAGAAAGAGGGAAGAAAAGTGCAGAAAGATGCAAAAGAGGTACATAAAGAGACACCAGGGGTGCAGAAAGAAGCAAGACAGGTGCAGAAAGACGCATGGAAAGTGCAGAATGAAGCAACAGGGGTGCAGAAAGAGGCAAGAGAAGTGTAGAAAGGAGCAAGTGAGGTGCAGAAAGAGCCAACAGAGGTGCAAAAAGAGGCAAGAGAGGTTCAGAAACAGGCAAGAGAAGTGCACAAAGAGGCAAGAGAATTGCTGAAAGAAGCAACAGAGGTGTAGAAAGAAGCAAAAAAAGTGAAGAAAGAGGCAATTGAGATGCAAAAACAGGCAGGAAAGGTACAGAAAGAGGGAAGACGAGTGCAGAAATAAACAACAGTCCTCCCCTGTTAAGAAAACTTATTTTGCCTCACTCTGACAGCGAAATGTAAAGGGCAACGACCACAATTCATGGATAAAAGCACTTCCAAGGGGCTCAAATCTACCTACTGGATAATGTGAACTGAAATAAGGAAATTGGTAATGAGATAACCCACGTGTATTAACCATACAGAAGAATCAGTCTCCGCTATTGAAAATTGCAACTGTTCTAATTTTTCAATGTGCAACATTGTGTATGTAGCATCTTTCATCGACATAAGTTTTTGTTTATCGGTTAAATTAAACAGTGAAAACAGGGCGGCTGCATTTAAATAATCCCATGGCACTTTCCCACTTTTTAGTGTCTGCAATGTCCAAGCGAATTGCATTACAGAGCGCAATTGATTTTGTCCCTGATACATCATTTTGTACTATGTCTATAACAGAGGAAACAATATTATACAACGTGTAAATGCGAGTGGACAAAGTGTTAATACTATTATCAACCATGTCAAGAACCTTTTTCAAATTATCTTGGTCAGGTTGTCGTAAGCGGAAAGCCGCTTCCATTTGGGACAGTTTCCAAAATTCATTATATGCCGCATATACAAAATGTTTTGAACGTGGGGATTTTGGACCTTAAAGAAAATCTGCAAAATCAACATCCCCTGATAACAGAGAAAGATGGTGTTTCACCTAGGATAGTGTGGAATGTTCTAACCATTGCTGACATATTGTCCCAACAGAGTATGTAGTGACAGTATGAGAGTCAGGGAAACGAGGGTCAGGTCTACTAAGTGTAAACCCACTAGAGGCATTGAAAAAGCGTAATTGACACGCATAGTATTAGGGGGCCATAATAACCAACCCAACGGGTCAATCTTAGACGAGTTAAGAGTACCATTTTGGATCATATTCTTCAAATCATCTACACAAAAACTGGAGTGTCGCTGCCAAGCTTCACAGGCAGCCATAGATGGAACCGAGGGAGAATTTCAATCTTTCGCAGATGCTAAACCAAAACATGTAGTCTGCTGAACAGTCTGATTCAGGAATATCAGCTGAGACAGAATTAAACATGCACGATGACGGGATTCAGTACCCTGTACTTGCCAATCTTTGGTACGCCATATGGATTTCAAATCAATAATTTCTTTCCAATAATCGTATCCTTTTAAAGCTAAATCAGCTATAAAAGCTGAAGAATAGATCAATTTAGTATGGGTCAGCAGGAATTTCATGTGAGGCTGGGCATTTACTTTAAAGTAATAGGACTCAGGGTCAGAAAGATTGTAACCTGTAAAGTAAACAAACTTATTTTTCTGCGTCTGCAAACTCCCCTGTGAAGGTGTCGGACAATGTTCCCATTGTGTGTAATTAACTGGATTTCTGACAGTACTTGATTTGTGTAAAAAATGATGACCATAATGTTGGAAACAGAATAAATCAGCATAATTTGCAGAATTTAAATACAAATCTTCAGTTTCAAAAGCAGTATAATATTTCAAGTCAGAAAACAGTGAATGAACTGTATTGACATCTCAATCGTCCGAATGTATCCCTAGCATGATGACATCAAATATGGAAACACGAAAGACGTATGGAACCTAAATGTATTCCGTCAGACCAAACACTTCGAATGGTAAGTTGTCCCACACTATACGAACCATGACTGGGAAAGCTGAAATGTTCACAAAGGCTTGAACTCTTTTCATTTTGTGAGACGAAGTGTGTGGGGCCAAAACACCATCTATCTGATGGACTGCAGAGCGTTCTGGCAAATAATGGCCATTGATCAAAAGGAAAAAAACTGTCACAAAACCAATCCACATAAAGAGGAAAATAATCGTGAGCACCAGCCAGATGTATGTCCAAGGGGGAACCAGGTAAATTGATCGAAACCAAGAGATGAAGCTGCAAAAACGACCTGGAAGCTCAGCCACAGTGGAAGTCGAAGAAGAAGAAGAATCTGTGGAGGAGTTATCTCTGTCCATATAATAACCACTAGCACCCAGATGAAATAACGGGGGCAAATTCGAAGTCGAAGTTGAATGAAGGTGAGTTTCAGGAATGTCAACCGTAAGCTCGACAGGTGAAGAAGCATATTCAGGCGACAAAGTCATGGATGTTGACGGCAAAACAGGCAACAAATCAATCGAAGTCTCCACTTTATTTACCGGTTGTATAGTCGTAGTAGGGGAAGTCTGCGGACTCAAAAAAACTTCCCTCAGAGGAATGTTGCGAGGCATACTATTCAGTATCGGCCACATGGTGTAACTTGACATGTTCGATGGAGATAAAGCGATTCTCCTTGCGACTAGGCAGTGGTGGCAAAATCACAGTGCGAGTACCCTTCAATCCAAGGACTGGGACTGGAGCACGATATGAAGGACCAAATTCTTTCTTGTTCTCCACTTTTTCTCGGACCAGATCACCAACTTTAGGAAGCCAGCCAGTAACAGGAATCAGCACCGCTGCTTCTGTGGACGAGGGCAAATGATCTTTTGCAAGAGTGTCACGAGTCTTTTGTAGATCCTGTAACATAGTAGAATGGTTATCTACGTCAAAAGTTGCAGCAGCCGCCACAACGCCTAGACCATCAAGGTCAGGCACAAACATTTGGATGCCAAAGAGCAATTCGTATGGTGTCCGCCCACCCAGTGATCTTCTTGGGAGATTATTAAGTGCACGCTGTACTCCATAAAGATGAGTCAGCCAGCCCCTGCCAGTACCTAAGACTCTAGCTGTTAAAGATTGCTTTAAGTCATGGTTCATTCTCTCCACAACTGAATTGCCCTCAGGCCTGTATGGAGACAAAAATTGCACCTGCACCCCCAATGACTTCATCGAATCCCGGTAAGCCTTAGAGGCAAACGCCGGACCTTGGTCAGAATGGAAGGTACCACAAGCAAATGTCCCGACAAAGACACGCAAATCCTTGATAACAGTTTGAGCGTCAGCACTGTGTTGCGGCCAAACCCATAGGAACCTTGTGCATGAGTCCACTGCAACAAGAATATGTTTAAATGCAGTGTTAGATGACAAAGGACCGCAGTGATCAAGATAAATACAGGCAAACGGCAGATTTGAAATGTAAAGTTGAGTATGTGGTAGACGTGCAACAGTAGAAGGCTTAATTTGTTGACAAATGTCACAAGAAAGAACATATTTTCGGGTCTGTTGATATAAACCACGCCACCAGAAACGTTGTTGTAACAGAGAAACTGTTGCAGTTACTCCGGCATGGACAGAAGCCATGCCTTCATGTGCGGCAATAACAAAGAAAGTCTGCGGTCCTCGTTGGGAATCAGCCGATCCCCAACAGACGGAATAGTGGCAAAAGGGACTTGTTCAGAAGACAAGTGGTATGAATAACGTGAAGGAAAACCTTGGGGGAACTCTGTCCCATCCTTCGTAGCAGCGATAGCTGCAAGAATATCATCATCAATTTTAGTCAGGGACCTAGTGACTGCTGCTACTGAACATGTGGCAAGTGCAGATTTGGCTGCCTCATGAGCCAGAGAATTTTCAACAGTGTGTGCTCCCACGTGCTGGTGTCCTAACATATGAATAACATGTGTGAGTGGCAAACGTTCCTTCAGAGCGGCCACCTGAACCCAGAGTGTTTTATGCTTAATTGCGCTACCTTTAGAATCACGATAATCATTTTGTGACCAAAAGTGTCATTAAAAGATTGTACACAGTAGAAAGAGTCACACACTATAAGTGTGGGGACCTCAGGCTCAGCAAATTCAAGAGCTAAAACCAAAACACGTAACTCAGCTAATTGTGCTGTGCAATCACCCAGCGATTGAGTGTGCACCAAAGAAGATTTAAAATCACCATCAACCAGTGTGCCTCCCACAATTGCGCAGGCAGCCGAATAAGCATGTTTAGAACCAACAGCTGGTTGAGCAGAACAATCAGTGTAAATTATACATTTGTACTGATTAAGAGGAAGCAGAGACAAGGGAGCAGGATGGATGTATTCATACTGTAAGAATTCCTGTGTCTGTAAAGAAGGGTCAAAGATAAAAGTGACATCAGCTGATGTCAATGAACTTGCCCATTGAATCCAACAGGGATGTAAATCCTTAGAGTTCAGAACACTCACCTTCGTGACAGCTTCCAGAGCAGGCACGGGCGAGACCATGAGAATGCGTTTCCCCTGAGCCAGAGAGCGTTCCTTCAGAATCGCCATCTGAACAGCGGTCAGAATTGTTTCAGTAGGAGAAAAGCGCACTTCAGCAGAAGTGTACAAATGAGATTTGTATGCAATGGGGACAGTATTCCCTTCATTGAACATCAAGTAAGTGAAACCTAACACACCTGGTACAATCCTTATGACCAAATTTGTAGAATTGTCTCGGGTTAACAAGAAATTGGTCGCAAGCAGATCAGACTGCAAAGACCGAGGAATCTCCGTGTGTTCCGGAAGCCAGCTGGAAGACAAAAAAGAGGGTTGTATCAATGCATCAAGCGGTTTGATACACTGAGCATAATCAGGAATGTATGTCCTCCCGAAATTAAAAAAAAACAGCAAAGATTGCAATTGTTTAAGAGTAGATGGAGGTTGCAATTGAGCACATCTCTCCAGAAAGTGGGGGGCCAACCCGCTACCTTCATTGGTAAGTTCATAACCAAGACAAAGAACAGCCAAAAAGGCAATATGAGACTTGGCAAAATTAAACTTGTAACCTAAGTCAGCAAAACGTGTGATAATGCGGTCAACATGAACAAGATGAGGATTTAATTAATTGTCAGTCAAATAGATGTCATCAATGTACGAGAATGCATCTGGATCAATCTCATGCAAAATCGATACAATGCGTGCTGCAAACACACCTGGACTATTCTTATAGCCCATAGGCAAATGCTCATATCTGTTTTTGATTGCCTAACGCGCTGAATGCTGTCAAGTCACAGCTCTCAGGAGCCAATGCATGACTGAAAAATCCATTGGAAATATCCAATGTAGTTTTAAACTTTTTACAAACAATATTGTGTATTAATGCAGAGTTGTGAGTGTTCTGTACCGCAAAGTTACGAACATGACTGTTCAAATGTCTATAATCCACAACTATGCAATATGAACCATCTGGTTTCAATATCAGTAAAAGAGGATTATTCATTGATGAAACACAGGGTTCAATTACACCCTGATATTCCAATTGGGTAAGAATGTCACTAACGGACGCTTTAGCATCAGGTTTAATTGGATATTGGGGTTGGGGCTGCGGTGTAGAATGTGAAGGAACCACATGCTCGGGCGAATCTTTGTCCCAACCCGCCTGATTGCTATACAATGCGGAAGCAAGGGCAAGAGCCCACTCCGAAGCGTAAGTATGTTTAATGTCTTCTGGGACGTATTGTGAAAAACTTGAGAGAATACCATCCTCCCCTCTGGAGGAAACAAGAATAAACGGGGGAGGCCAATCCACCTCCGACAATAGAATATGATAGGAAGAAGTAAGGTTATCCCAAAAGACTGCTTTAATTGTGTGTTTAATATCACCTTCAATTTGGAGGTCTATTTCATAGAGTCTATCAGGGGGGGGCAACACGAGTGTCAGCCGTTTCTACTGTAATGAAAGTATCAGTTGCTTTCGCCTCCAGACGTTGGTGGAGTGTCTGCCGCACTATGGTAATCTCTGCTGCGCTGTCGAGGAGGGTCACCGCCCAACTCCAGTCCAGGAGTAGGGTTCTCACCATCTGGGTCATACTTTGCTGTCAAAGCTGCAACTTTTTTCTTCTGAAAAGGGGCTCGATACGGAGGTGGTCTCTCCTGTTTGACTTTCACATCAAACTGGCGCTGCGGGTCATGTCCGGTTTGCGTAAACTAGCCTTGTCTGCGATCCTGATGTCCCCCTCAACTGAACTGTTGATCCGATGATTCCTGAAAGGAACGAGGATCAGGGACCGGAAACATCTCTGGTGTCTTAATTTTAGAGCGGTCGCGCAAATCATATTTACATTCAGAAGCGTCAGGTGTAGGCGAACCTGTACGTGAACCAGGCTTCTGTTGTTGCTGCTGCTGCCGCTTATTCCAAGCTTTTTTTAGGAAAGACTGGACGGCCGCCCTGATCGGGAGGTGGTTTAGGTTGTTGTTGCGTGAATGCTTTAATTCCCAAATTATTGCGACCCAATGATGTATACACCATCGCAATAATACCCGGGAAACGACGTTGCCGATCAACTTCCGGTACCGCCTCAAGGCGCTGGCGTACCTGTAAGCAACATGCTTCACCCTTAATGTTAGCCATGATCATTTCAGAGACAACAGGGAACATTCCCACTAATTTCATCTCCAAATCCAGGGCTGGACCAGCCCCGTGTTCATCCTGAACCTTCTTCAGAACGCTCAGGAGGGGGTGCCAAAGCACAGTGTATAAAGAGAGGCAAAGACAGTCCCTTAGGTGGTGCAGTCAGCTAAACTGGGAACTAAACCACTCGGCATACTCATTGTAAGGATCCTGTGCTTATCAACAGAAGTGGTATTGGGAAAAACAGCCTCTAGCTGCTCAAATTTCTGTGCAAGCCAAAACGGCAAGTCATCACGATTCTGAGGACGTCTGCCCCTCACTGAATTTACAATGACAGGACTAATTACCAAACCACGGTGTCCAAGCGGTCCAGGAGCGGTTCCAGCCGGAGCCACCTGAATTGCATGTGACATAAATTGTATGACACGTCTATGGATGTGGATTAACGACATATGTACTATACATATAGCACTGAAATAGCTCTGGTGGAAGTAACTGATAACATCAGGTTGGCATTGGACAGAGGACAGTCATCTATTCTCGTCCTGCTAGATCTATCAGCAGCTTTTGACACCATCTCCTACAGCATTCTTGAACTTCGGCTCTGGGAGATTGGTGTCAGGGGGAAGGCCCTACAGTGGCTCAGGAGCTATTTAACTGACCGAGCTACGACAGTACAGGTGGGAAACACCGTCTCTTGTAGTAGATCAGTTAGGATGGGAGTGCCGCAGGGCTCTATTTTGATCCCAACACTTTTTAATATATACGTGACCCCATTGGCCAAGGTGATAAGATCCTACGGCTTTGATGTTGTGTCATATGCTGATGACACTCAGATCTTGATCACTCTTGGCCCAGATCCAATGGAAACAAAGTCACGTTTTAAAGATTGCATGTCCCATATTGACAGGTGGATGAGCACAAATCACCTTCAATTAAATGGAGGTAAAACCAAGATCATGCTCTTTGGCAAGGCTCATGAACATTGGTCACATGATTGGTGGCCTCCAAACCTCGGCCCCTGTCCAACCCCAACACAGACGGTACGGAATTTAAGATTCCAAATGGACAATAAATTATCAATGAAAAATCAGATCAATAAGATAATTAGGTCCTGTTTTGGTATCATGCGTAATCTAAGCAAAGTTTTTAAATGGATTCCGATGGAGGCCAGAAAACCTTTAGTCCAGGGATTGATTATCAACCGTATGAACTATGGAAATGCTCTGTTGGCATCAATAAATGAAGATCTTCTTTCAAGGCTTCAGATTCTGCAAAACACTGCAGCCAGGCTAGTACTCAATCTTCTGCCAAGATCCCCGTCGGCACCCAACCTGAGACTCTTACATTGGTTGCCTGTCAGAAAACAAATACGTTTTAAGATTCTCTGCTTAACGCACACAAATATGTACAGAAGAGGTCCGGGCTATTGGGCCAAAAAGTTAAGTTGGTACCAACCTTGCAGAACTCTGAGATCCAGCAACCAATCACTTCTTACACCTCTCAGAATTTGTACTAACAAAAACGGAGGGAGATCTTTCTCCTTCCTTGCTCCGGCTTTTTGGAGCAAACTGCCCCCACATCTACGCATCATCACCGACCACAACTGTTTTCGCAGGAAGTTAAAGACATGGCTGTTTGACATCTAATTACATCAAACTAAGCTGATCTTTCGATTGTCCGCAAGCGCCATGAGACTTTCGAGTGATTTGTGGGCTTAACAAATATTCCATGATTTGATTTGATTTGATATACGCAACACTGCGAGAGTAACATTCATATAATTTTGATGTGGTGTAAAACCAGCCAAAACCAGCCAAGTGGCCCCATCAATGGACAATGGGCCATGCCGAACTGGAGCAAGAGGATGGGGAAGGGCGCCATTAAACCAAATGGTATGCTCCCAGGCTGTTAACGGAACCTCAATCAAAGCATATGGACGGTATGCTTTCGGAATAGCGGATCTCGTATATTCATGAAACAAGTGATCATTGCTGTCCACAGCAGGAAAAGTAACCCAAGAATAAAAAATGTCATAGTGGAATGCCGGATCAGCCTCTACTACGAAAACAATATCAGCCCCAGCAAAGGGGACACCGTGGCCAGTTAAAAACGCTGTAACCGCAGCGCGGTTTGGCGCCGCAATAGCGACAGCCATTATAGAAACAAGGAAGCAAGAAGGATGGTAGCGCAATATCGGGTCAAATATGAAACCTTTTAAAATTCAAGCTTGAAAAACCTATCAACATGAAATATAGGAGGCCTAGCCGGATCAGTGACATAATATCGAGGACCAAAATATCGATTTGACAAAATATCGACGCCAAAATATCGAAGTACAAAATATAGTCTCCCTATCTACAAACAGGTAAGTACCAAAATATCGAATACAAAATATCGTTTGTCAAAATATAGAATGTAAAAATATCGAATTTTTAAAATATGTTAAAAGTAACATTAACGTAATTAAATAATAAATATAATTAATTAAAACATACTTAAAATTGTTTAACAAATGTTAAATTTAATAAATGTTATATATGTAATAACTTAAAAAAATTTAAATCACTGTTGGATAGCGGGAGTGTAAAATTTACTATTCCCACTCCAGCGAGTGTAATAGTAGGGAGAGCGTTGGATAGCGGGAGGGTAAAAATTACTATTCCCACTCCAGAGAGTGAAACAGTAGGGAAAGTGTTGGATAGCGTAGGGGTAAAAATTACTATTCTCACTCCAGTGAGTGCAATAGTAGGGAAAGCGTTGGATAGCGTAGGGGTAAAAATTACTATTCCCACTCCAAAGAGTGCAACAGTAGGGAAAGCGTTGGATAGCGTAGGGGTAAAAATTACTATTCCCACTCCAGTGAGTGCAACAGTAGGGAAAGCATTGGATAGCGTAGGGGTAAAAATTACTATTCCCACTCCAAAGAGTGCAACAGTATGGAAAGCGTTGGATAGCATAGGGGTAAAAATTACTATTCCCACTCCAGTGAGTGCAATAGTAGGGAAAGCGTTGGATAACGTAGGGGTAAACATTACTATTCCCACTCCAGTGAGTGCAACAGTAGGGAAAGCGTTGGATAGCGGGAGGGTAAAAATTACTATTCCCACTCCAGAGAGTGCAACAGTAGGGAAAGTGTTGGATAGCGTAGGGGTAAAAATTACTATTCCCACTCCAGAGAGTTCAACAGTAGGAAAAGCGTTGGATAGCGTAGGGGTAAAAATTACTATTCCTAGTCCAATGAGTGCAATAGTAGGGAAACTAATTATTTAATATTTAAATAAACATAAATTAATTATCAAAACCAATAAATAATTATTTACAATTAATTATCAATTAAAATTGATTTAATAATTAAATATTTATAAATTTCAAAAAAATAATATTTATTGAAAATTAATTACCTATTAATAATTAATTAACAACCAATTAATTTTCAAAACCAAATATGTATTAAGTAATACAAAAAAATCCAATAAATAATTAGTTAACAAAAAATTAATTATCAATACAGAAAAATAATTTCAATAATTAACTGTTTACAATTAAATGACTTCCCACCCTATTCTCCTACGAACCCACAACCCACTGCACATAATAAATTAATACAATTAACATATTTATCAATTAATCAATTAATTACTATTAATTACCAAGTATTAAAATGTATTTACCAATTAATAAAAATTATTTACCAATTAATATTTAATTAACAATAAATTAATTATCAATACCAATAAATAAAAATATTTATTTACTTAATTACAATTAAATTATTTCCCACCCTATTCCCCTATAAACCCACAACCCGCTCCGAATAATAAATTAATACAATTAACATAATTATCAATTAATCAATTAATTACTATTAATTACCAATTATTAAAAATTAATTACCAATTAATATGTATTTAGCAATAAATTAATAATCAATACCAATAAATAAAAATAAATATTCACCTAATTACAATTAAATTACTTCCCACCCTATTCCCCTATAAACCCACAACCCGCTACAGAACTAAAATGCAAAAATAATTTAAAAACAATTATTAATTCCTAAAAATTAACATTTAATTTACTATAATTAAATTACTTCCCACCCTAATCCCCTATAAACCCACAACCCGCTGCGGAAGTAAAATACGCAAAAATTATTTTACATAAATTTCTTAACTTAAAATAATAATTAACCATACATTACAAAAATATTATACACTTTTAACACATATACTAACATACAAAACACTTTAAAAAATTCGATATTATTAAAAAATCGATATTTTTTAATGCCTATATTATGTACTTCGATATTTTGACTGTCGATCTTACTTACCTGCAATTCGATATTATTACCCACTATAGTATGTCCATTCGATATTATGTCCATTCTATATTTTGTACTCGATATTCTGTCAATTCTATATTTTGGATTGGATATTATGTCTCATTACCGGCCTGGCCCCCCCCCACCACGGACGCCTCCGCAAAACGATGAGAGGGGCTGTTGTGGATAAGCAAAAGCGCTACTCAGGGGACTCTTAAATAAGTAACAGACCAAACGTTGGTGGCGCCATGTTGCAGGGATTCTGCCAATGAACAGAACTATGTGTAGGATTATAGGACTTTGGTGAGCAGAGACTGAGTCATCCTACCACCTGAGTACAGTACCCATAAGCCCAGGACCGACTAGCTCTAGTGCCTCACTTGCTCTCCTACTCACTCACAGAGAAACAGGTGATTGGACACCCCAGAACACAACACTCCCAGATCTCTCAGGAATCGTGGTAACAAGACACACCCTTTCGCCCTCACTTTTATACTTGTCCACAATAAGATCTGACAGAGACACGGAACGGTTTAAAATGTTTATTTTAACTAACGTGTCCTAACATGCAGTATACGTGCCACAATAAGCAGAGAAATGCATAATACAAAAACAGTCAGCATAGAAACTAGTCCATACATCATAAAGGGAGATGTCATGCTAACAGGACAATAAGGGAAAAGACTATAGAGCCTATCCTCCCTCCCCTTGCTAGGAAAATGTATTATTATATATTAGAAGATCTCTGGGCTTTGTCAGCAGACCTCATACCTCAGCCTATACATGGTAAGTCTACATCACAGGTGCTGTCTCACTCTTCTCCCTGGAAAGGTCCCTCTCCAAGTGTGTGCTAACATGCACGTGTCCGCATAATATCAAAATGTACGGGTGTTCAACAACAGCTGCATTGGTATGTTTTGTCTAGGTGCTAAGACCTGACCAGAACAGAATAAGAAGGGGCATTGTTGATCGACCTTGTACAAAATGTTCAGACTAAATTCCAGGACATCAAATCCAGCACTCATCATTATAACAGATCTCAATATTGCATATCTGATTTCAGCAAGACATAATTCAAATAGTATAGCATCACTCAGTTATTTTCATTAAATATGACATCAATTCAGCAGGTGTATTTTTATGTTCCTTTATTCGTGACTCTTCTTCTTCACAATTTGATTAAAACATAGCCAACGCGTTTCGTCCTCTCGGACTTCTTCAGGGCATTGGATGTTATTCTCCTATCTTGACTTCTGTCTGTACTGGTGGTTCTGTTCTTTTGTAAAAAGGTGTGATTGTAACCTCATGAATTAGGTATACTCTAGAACCAGTACGCCAAATGATTGAGGTATTTTTGCAGAAGTTAGTCTATCATCCGGTCTTTATGTTCTGGACAAGTCACTACAATTGGTGTTGCCGATTCAGGAGATCCCCAACATCTGGCAAAGTCTCTTTTGGCTACCAGGTAACTAATTATGGCCAAAAGTCTCTGGAATCTTGTGTTTACCCAGCCTTCCATAATTCCAATCCTGAATGGGGGGATGTAATTATCAAATTTCAACACCTTGTTTACAGCCTGGAAATCAGTGCAGATCTGTATACTTCCGTCAGACTTAAAGACAAGGCCTATAGGAGAACACCATTCGATAGAGGAATGTTCTACCACTCCTGATTTGAGCATCTGCTCCATCTCTCCTGTATTGCCTTTCTCCTGGCGCTGTTTGATCACTTTGTTATGAGTCTGTGCGAATGGTGTGAATGGATTTTGCCAGGGTTTTACCTGGACGGTCTGACAATTTTTTAGCAAAGAGCACTAGACTGTGTTATAGCTCTACTTTTTGCATTGAAGATATAAGTCACCTAGAAAAAGAAGTACCACTCTATTGGCTTCTGGGCAGGTGGATATAGCCACTCACCTAGGAACTGGAGGTGGACTCTGCTACTTTTTAGTTTTTTCCCTCCTGTAAGTTGTAATTTATATGTGACATTACCTCTCTTTACTTCTACCCACCCCCAAATCCTAAAATCATCCTTACCTCCCTTTACCTCTACCCTTGTAGAGTGCCAGTATTTCCAAACATCCCGGGCCGAGGACTGCGGATCCGCAAGAAAGGAGTACATCATCTTGTATAGCGCTATACGCTACTCAGTGCCATACCCATCCCTTAATCTGCATGTCACAACCGATAATACAGACCAAGGGTTCTATAGCACGGGCAAACAGGAGAGGAGAGAGAAGGCAGCCCTGTCGAGTACCTAGCGGATCAGAAAGAGGGCGGGGTGTATCCCATTCACCTGAACGTGTGCCAACGGGTGAGAGTAGAGAATGTTAATGTGTTTATATAAGTGAGGCCCCAGACCAGCCTTCTCCAGAACTGCGCTCAGGAAGGACCAATCAACCTAGTTAAAGGCCTTCTCAAAGTCACCCAAAAGCAAGGGCGATGGGTGCTTCAGCCGATATGCCAGTGAAAGACCACCTGGACCCTCCGAATACAATGAAGGGTGCTTCGATTCGGCATAAAGCCGCACTGGTCAGGGTGGACTGAATATGGCAGGGTACGCCTTAGTCGGTCAGCTAGCATCTTGGCAAAGATTTTAATGTCAGTATTTATGAGGGAAATTGGCCGGTATGCAGCACAGTTGTCTCAGGGGTGACACGGTTTGGGTATCACCACAATCGTGGCCACATTGAGGTCTGGAAGGGAGGCACCAGCCTCCGCTGCCTCCTCATGCATAGCCACAAGGTGAGGAATTAGAAGCCTCTGGAACCTCCAATACTATTAAACTGAAAGCCTGTTGGGGCCTGGTGTTTTGCCTGGGGCCATATCTGATAATGCCTCTGCGATTTCCTCGGCTTTGATAGCCTAGTCTAGTTCCTGGGCCAAGGAGCGGGGAATGGAAGGTAATGCGATATCGGTTTGTAATGAATGTACCCGTTTACAGTGGAGGCTGGGGTCGATGACCATATAGGGCTTTGTAGTAGTCAGCGAACAACTGCATGATTTCAGGGGTGATGGCTCTGGGGTGACTCCCAGCGTCTAAAATATGTGGCACCACTTTGGAGGCGACCTTCCTGGTTGCCGGCCAGGAGAGTAGGTACCTCGATTTATCGCCAAATTAAAAAACCCTCCAAGTCGAGGCTCTCCAACACTGCCGGGCCTCCTCTAGTGAGAGCTGTCTCACCTTCACTCTAACAGCAACTAATCGCTGCTCAAGGTCTGATCATCTCTGGAGGTCAAGTGAGAGGATCTGAGCCTCTAGGGCTATAATTTGGGTGAGCTTATGTTTCTCCTGGCTGCTGATGAACCCCGTAGCATGGCCACTGATCGTGGTTTTGCTGGCCGCCCAGAAGGTGCAGGCTAACCAGACGGTGCCATGATTTTCTTAGGTTTGTATCTCAGACCTCACATGGGCCAAACAATCTCTGTTGCCCATGTACGGGCCATTAAGGTGCCTCATAGGACAAAGTCTCAATATCGGAGATCCCAGATGCACCATTAATGGTGCGTGTTCAGAGATACCCACCGGCAGGATCATGGACTTGGTTAGTTGAAGGATGTCTGTGGCAGGCATCCAGAGAAGGTCAGTGCGGTACCTAGTCCAATGGCCGCCGAGGTCTGGGTGTAAGCACAGTCACATGGCTGCCAGGTCCTCCACACGTCGCAGAGCCCCATAGAGTCCACCCAAGTTGAGAGCATTTGAGAGAGACAACCCAGCCCAAAGAACCAGTGGAGTCCCTATCTGGATCAGTGACCACATTGACGTCTCCCCCTACTACTGTGGTGCCTTGTGGGAAGCTCAGCAATAAGGAGGCCAGTGTATCCTGTGTCCGGGAGAGGAGCAGCTATGGGACATTTACAGATAGGAAATTGTATTGCCTGCCCTCCAGCAGGCCCTCTATCCCAATGTACCTCTCTGGGGATCGATGTGTGGGTTGTTCACCACAAGCGGAAAGCCTTTATGCAGTAGAATAGCCACCTCGCTGGAATCCCGGGGAAACCCTAGGTGATAGACCCTGTTGTATCCCTGGCGACAGAGGAAAGGACAGTGTTTCTCATGTAAATGAGTTTCCTGGAGCATAAGGACCGCTGTCTGAAATCATTTGGCATAGCAGAGAACTACGGTTCATTTAATACAGTCTAAGTCTAACACTCCAAACACGAAGCAGAGCGTTCAGGACCTTAGGGATCAGACTTGGTCAAGTGAAGTTGCGGTGTGAGTGGCAGGTAAAATACAAACACAAACAAACAACTCCAAGAACATCCCCTCCTCCCAGTAAACACTGTAGAAGCCTACTCAAGAAATAATAGTCTGTCAGCACATACGATAATAGGGAAAATGTATTATAAGACAAGATACAAATCAATAGTACGTGCAGGAAGGAAACAGACAGCAAAGCTGCTAAATGTTCAACAAGGAGAAGGCTTCCAAAGCCTTTTATTGGTGCAAACCACAAAGGAAAAACGTCATTATTCATGCAATATATGTTCAGTAGAAGTACAGGATTAAGACATTTCTTACGAAATTAAGCAAAGGGCGCAGCTTCTGTCCATCAGAAGCCTCAGCAAGTTACACAAGTATAGAACACTAGGCCAAAAAGAAGAGGCCAACACTGCGAGATACCTGCATGGTCTGAGGTGGTGGGGCTGTTGCTACCCACATGTTCTCTGCTCGTGACATTTTGGGACTTTCCAAGCTAATATTTTTTTCTGTTTGAAAAAGCTTTATTTGATAGTCAATAAAGAAATAAAACACTAGCAATACAGAGTCAAATTGTCAAAGTAGAAGTATAACAGAGTAAATGGCTAGTACATTGATGGAAAGGATAAAAGCTTATTTTTTAAGATTTCATATAAATAGGGAGGGGAGGATGAGGAAAGGTAGGAAAAGGGAAGGTTCTAACATTTTGATATAAAAGAAGATTGCATATTACATTACAAAATACATAGGAATGTAAATGAACTAATGGTCAATTAATTCCATATACTAAATCCACATGGGTGAGGAAAGAAAAGAGAACAGAGAGAATTTCGTTCAAGGAGGTTTAAAATTTTCAGAATTTAGGGAAGAATAATTTTTGTTTAAAACAATCTGATCTAAATATGAAGTAAGGGGTAACCAAAAAGGTCTCTATTAATCAATGGCTTACAAGAGGAGGCGAATGCAACATCAAGTCTATGAGAATAGCAAAGATTATTCCACCAATGTTGTGTAGAGAGTTTTGTAAGATCTTTCCAATTGAGAGAAATATGTTGGAAGGCTAAAGCAATCATGAGATCGAAGAGACCATGGTTATGTGAGGGTATATGTAAGGAATCAGAGAGGCTGCCAGCGAAAAGGAGGGGTATAGAGTAGGAGATGGGGACTTTAAATATGCGAGAAATATATGACCAAACCTTCCCCCAAAAGATGGAGACCGAAGGACAGAGAAAGAGAAGATGTATAAGATTAGCATTAGAGGAACCACAGGTCCAGCAGTTAGAGTCAGTAGAAGGAGAAAAACGAGCTATAGAAACAGGGGTAAGATAAAGTCTGTGGTAAAGAAAAAACATAGATTGGGTGAGAGAAGCAGAACGAGAGATTTTTAGAGATCTGGACCAAAGTTTATCCCAGAAGATGATAGACCATTCGCATCCCAGATCAGTTTCCCAAGAGAGTTCCAATTTAGATTTAGCACGATCAGGATCGGAAGCTAAAAAGTATTTGTATATAAGGGAGGCTTTGGGTAGCAAGAAGAGTATTTTAAGAAGAGAGTTATGAACTTCAGCCAGAGAAGAAGAGGGAAGAGAATAATAAACATCCAGAATGAGCGCCATGAGAATAGTAAACTTCTGTAAAAAGGATCGGGGACAATGGAATAAGGCTTGAAATTGGGGAAAAGAACATGGTGAAAGTCTATTGAAAAGGTGTTTAACCCAAATGATGCCTTTTAATCTCCATGATTTCCAAAAGATGGGTCTGTTGTTAAGAAGAATGAGAGAGTTATGCCAAATAGGAGAATCCAAAAGGATTCCCGAGAGACGGGATGAGGTAGCACCAAAGGTTTCAAAGGGAGCAAGTATGCCTAAATAAGGGGAGGGAGGTATGAGGAGTATTAGCAGAAAAAGTCATAACTTCCTTGAGAGAAAAGGGTAATAATAAAATTTGTTCGATGGATAGCCAAAGGGGGTAAATGGAGATGGATCAGATAAGAGCCATTTCGAGGCCTGTCGAAGGGAAAAGATTTGTGATAGAGACGAAAATCAGGGAAATTTACACCACCATTAGATTTTGTCTTGCGAAGAGAGGATAGGGCAATTCTAGCTTTCTTATTTTTCCAAAGAAATTTAGAAAGACAGGAATCAATACGATTAAAGTAAAGGGCAGGAATATGAATGGGGAGCATGGAGAGTGTATAAATTAAAATAGGGGCAATCATCATTTTGATTGAATCTAACCGGCCCCACCAAGAAAGAAAAAGGGGTTCCAAGAAGAAAGTAATTTATCAATTCGGGATAAAACTGTAGACATGTTTAATTTAACCGAAGAAGCAATGGAATTGGAAAACCATATACCTAAATATTTAATTTTGGAATTATTCCAGGCAAAACCGGTAGAGGAATAGGAGTGAGGAAGACAAAATTTTGTAAGGGGAAGAATTACTGTTTTATCTGAATTGATCTTATAACCAGAAACCTGTGAGAAGGATTTAAACTCATGTAATAAAGGGGGAATAGAGGTTTCAGGGGCGGAAATAAATAAAAGGATATTGTCCGCATAAGCTGAGAGTTTTAGCTGTTGGTCACCATAAGAGAATCCAGAAATAGATTCATTATTACGAATAGAGGTCAGAAAGGGTTCAAGAGCAAGAATGAAGAGAAGAGGGGATAGAGGGCAACCCTGACGAACTCCTCGTTGAAGAGGGAAGTAAGATGAGACTTGACCATTGACTAATACCGAAGCTCTAGGGGCAGTACATAATAAAGAAATGAGTGAAATCATTTTGGGACCAAAACCATGCCATTTCAAAGAAGCAAATAGGAAGGACCAATCAACTCTGTCAAAGGCTTTCTCCGCATCAACAGAGATAGCAGCCAAAGAAGTGGAAAGTGAGGGAATTTTGTTTAAAACATTGAGGAAAAGACGAGAATTATCAGAGGTAAGTCTTCCCCCAACAAAGCCACACTGCTCTTTACCAATAAGATGAGGCATGAGGGGATCCAAACGTAAGGCAAGCATTTTAGCAAATAATTTATAATCAACATTAACCAGGGATATTGGGCGATAATTCTTACAGTATTTAGGGTCACGGTCTTCTTTATGTTTGAGGCAAATTGTGGCTTCCTGAAGAGTACCTTCCATTTTACCAGTTAAAAAAATGAGTGGAAAAGTGTTAAAAGTTTCGGAAGTAGTAGATCAGAGAAATGCAAATAAAATTCAACAGAAAAACCATCAGGGCCAGGAGTCTTCCCTTTAGCGAGAGTATTTAGGGCAGTGGATAATTCGTAAAGGGATAGATCTGCTTCCAGATCAGAAAAGTTTAGGTGAGATGCAGAGGAAGGAGGGAGATTATCAAGATACGCCTCAATGAGGGGAGATGAAGGAGGAGATTCAGGAGTATAAAGATTTTGGTAAAAAGTTTAAATTCATTAAGAATTTCTTGGTCTTTATGCAAGAGGGAGCCATTTGAAGAATGAATAGAGTCTATGAGGATGCGGTCCTTACGTGTCTTGAGATAATTTGCCAAGAGCTTCCCAGCTTTGTTACGACCACCGTAGTAACGAGCGGAACTACGCAGGAGCAAGGAAGACGCATTATCAGTGGTAGTTTTGTTGAAAGCAAATTTAGCACGTATCAACTCAGGCGAGACCGAGTCCCTCGAGGAAGTATAAAATTTGTGTTCTAAGAGCTTAATATGCGCCAAAGTGGCCTTTCGATGCTGGAGGAAACGTTTCTTTTTTTTTTAGACAAAGTCTATAATAAAACCTCTCGCAGTAGCTTTAAAAGAATCCCATATAATGTGCGGGGAAGAATTGGGGTCACAGTTAAGGACAAAGAATTCACTAGCAAAGGAACGAAAAGAGGAAGAGAAAAGGGGGTCTGAGAGAAGGGAAGTGTTAAATCGCCAACGAGAGGATCTGGGATGCGGAGGGAGCAAGTCAAGATCTGTTACAATTGGAGCATGATCAGAGATAACTATAGGCTCAATAGATGAGGATAGTAAATTTTGAGATAAGGATTGAGATAGAAAGATATAGTCTAGGCGGGAAAGGGATGAATGAGGAGGAGAGAAAAAGAGAAATCCAGAGAATCGGGGTGGGAAAGTCTCCAAGAGTCTATAAGATGTGTTTGGGAAATAGTGTCAAGAAAGTGTTTGTGAGATTTATGGGGGACAAAGCGAACCTGGGATTGACGATCAAGAAATGGATCTACAACTTGATTGCAGTCGCCTCCTAATATGAAAAGATCATCTTGGAATTGGATACATTTTTGCGTAATAAGAGGCCAAAAGGAACAATCGGGATGTGTAGGACCATAAATATTAAAAACAGTTAAAGAAACATTATTGATTAACAATTTAGCTAGTAACCATCTACCCTCTGTGTCAGTTTCTTGCGATAACACTTTACAGTTCAATTTCTTATGACATAAAGTTATGACACCATTTTTTTTATTAGCAGAAGGAGAGAATAAAACTGTACCGACCCAACCTCTTTTTAGTTTTAATGCCTCAATTTCTGTAAGATGGGTCTCTTGTAGGAGTACTAAATCAGGATTATAAGAGGCAAGGTGGGAAAGAATTCTCTGTCTCTTAATTGGATTAATAAAACCTTTCACATTCCAGGAAATAACTCTGAATGCAAAGACATTAAGGATTTATACAGGACAAAATATGCAACAACAGGAGAGTGGAAGAAGGGACAAGTGGGAAAAAGGAATAGAAAGTCAGAGAAGGATAGAGGGAAGACAGAAGGGAGAGGAAAAATATAAGGAGAGACAGTACATATCCAAAAAGGACGACTGAATAAACATACCTGAGGGGGACAAAAACAAGATAAGACTGGGGCAATGGCGACGAGCGGAAGATGAGACGCCCGAACCAGGAAGTCCGGACCACACCAGAACAAATAGGGATATGTAGACGGACCAAACAATGTTTGAAAAAGATGGACGATACCTGTGTGAACATAAAAAGGAATTAGGAAGATAACAAAAGTGGTAAGAGATAATAGGAGGATACACCTTAGACAAAAATTAAGAAACACAGAAACAGATATGGACTATAGAGAAGGCATATAGATTATTAATGAAAAATTAAGATAAATAGCAAAATAGTAAATAGGTTAACACAACTGAATGGTGCAAAGAAATAACAGTAGGGATAAATAACTAATCCACCATTAGAGAAAAACAAAAACTACAATGATACCAGAGGAAGATGTAAATTGATACTATCAGACAAACATAAAAGGTAGGAGGAGATATCTATGAAATGCACCAATGAATCTTACAACAACTATAAGGAGAACTGCAGAAAGAACTAAATAAGTGTATATCTAATCAACCAGTAGAAGGACCAGCCGTGTCCATGTCGCCTGCAGTGTGGGAATGGATAAATTTCTTAAGATCCGCAGGATTTTCAAATGACGAAGTCTGGTTCTGAAAAGTCACTTTAAAAATGCAGGGGTGGAAAAGGCCATAGCGAGCTCCAAGGGAACGGAGAGGTGCTCGAAGATTAAGGAACTCCTTCCTTCTGGCTGCGGTTGCACTTGAAACATCCTGGGATAAGAAGATTTTTTGACCAAGCCATGAAAGTTGGCGCTTAAGTCTAGCTGCAGAAAGGACTGAGAGTAAGTCAGTGAATTTCAAAAAGAGGATGATGACACCTCTAGGTCTGACTGGAGATGAAGCTGAAAGCTGAGGGCGAGGACCAAGCCTGTGAGCTCTCTGGATGTTAAGGGATGTTGAAGATGGCATATCCAACAATTTTGGCAGAAAGGAGGAGAAGAAGTTGACAGGATCATCTCCCTCCAAAGCCTCAGGCAGACCATAAATACGCAGGTTATTCCTCCGATTTCGATTTTCCAAATCCTCAGTGTGCTGTTGGAGTCTGCGTACCTCTTTTTCCAAAGAAGAGAGTCTCCGAGAGTCACCTTGGACATCTGAGATTTGCTGCTCCATTGTAGACATTCTGTTCTCCATTGAGAGCCACCTTTCCTCCAGAGATTGCATTTTGCTGTTTGTTTCCTCCACAAATGGACGCAATGCACGAATCTCCTCCAGTAACAGTTCCATGGAGATGGGAGGAGACGACCTATCCGGAGAAGGAGGATCCTGCTTGAGTCGTTTAGAAGTTGAAGAGGCCGAAGAGGGCTTATTATTTGCGGATTGTGATGTGGGAGTGCGAGTAGGGGCAACCCCGGCCATCTCTCCAGGAACAAGAGGCACCACTGACAATGAAGACTGAGCAGAGTTGAAGGCACGCTCTTTAGGGCCAAAGATAACTTGTGGTTTACGCAATCTTCCCATAAGTGGCTTGAAACAGAGCGACGCCTGTCATGCACCAAAAGTGACAAGGGAGAAATATCAGTCATTGTGAGAAACTTTCTGAAAAAGGGTAATATATGGCACCAACTCAAGTTGACAACGTGAGGATAGTCAAAGTTGAGGCATACCCTGAAATATTAACATCCCAGTCAATTAGGCAAAAACGGCATCTGGGAACAAAAATGCTGAAAAGATCGCATATATATGAATAGTAATGCCAGGGAGTGCAGGTGCTCATGAAGAAAAGTCAAAATGTTCCTTTAAGATGAGGAAATACACAGGCAGCCGAAGGAATGCGTTTCTCATGCATTGCGGGAGATTACGTGACAGGATTGAAATTAAGCCTTCAAAATGGCGGCCGCGATGAGGTGAGCGGAACGGCACCGAAATGAAGGGGAAGCGCAACGCGCTTCAAAGTTGCCAATATCTCACCATGTTGACGCGGCGTTCCGATTGAAGGGAAGCCGTTGTCCGCCGAGAAATGATGCGAAAAAACACATCTGAAGCTCGTAGATAGTCCCGGTGCGGCGGAGCTCCCCGATCAGGCGGCCATCTTAGACGGCGCCGAAACCACGCCCCCTTTCCAAGCTAATATAATGTACTAGTAACAGTAATTTCTAAATAAATGATTTGCAACATCAGTTGCAGTGAAGCACACGCATACTGTGCCACTTCCAAATAGGGCGTGCCCAAGCGCCTGTTGCTAAGCTAGCATCATGTACTGTCTGAATGTGGTTCTTGAGCAAGCCTTGCGTTACCAGAGCAGCTTACTTTCAGCAACTGCAGAAACATTTACTTAATTCATTTGTGTCAAAGTTCTACATGCCTTTTCAGTAAATATTTGCTATCAAAAAGTAGGCAGCCCATTTAGGTTAGAAGATAATCATAAAAAGGGCTTGCACACCCCCACCCCATACTTCCACCACTGAAGCATCTATCTCCCTAAATCAAAACATGGGAAAGAAACAATACATGGCTAGTTAGCACCTAACTGGAGGCCTCCTCATATGCAGGATTCGAAACCTATGAGTGAAGCAATGATAAGCTTATACGATCTGCCCTGGACAAGGGCAGTCAACCCCAGACTGCTGACAGTCCTGATCAGCAGGGTGGGGCACCGGGGTCCCCGGCTGCGGCATCAAACACTTCTGGTGTACATGATGACAGAGGCACCTTACCGCTTCGACCGGGTGGTCTCTGGCCCACCTCCAAATCTCCAGGATCTTGTTTGTCACCTTCTCTGGGATCTAGGGAGCAAGCGGTGTCATGTTCTTTGGGCTAGGCCTGTTATGCATACTCACATACATTACATACATTGTCCTATCCACACGAGAAATGACGGTTCTATATGGTGACATTTTACCTAGTAATGGGCACCACCGAAGGTTACTCGGTTTCTCTGAAAACTAGGCTCATACCTTATGCATGAAGTTTCCTGGGATTCTATCTTAATCCCCTGTACATGATGTACACAACCAGGTCTTCGTACACTGCATAATTATTCTGTATAAGGGTCACCACATACACTTCCATTTTTCATCCTTGGACAACAGGCCCGCTGTGCTGTTTTGAAAACACTCACAGTTGTTTTTCAAAACATATCGATCCTAGAATGAATGAATGAATGACCGGTACTTATAGAGGGCACAGCTACTCCAGCTGGAGTGTCTAGGCGCTAACAGTTCACATATGGCTGCCCTACTAGAAGGCTTAGTTCTTAAAAAGCCATGTTTTCAACTGTTTTTTTAAGTGGATCCCCGGAGTAACCATCTAGTATATAATACCCCTACTCCCCTCCGAATTAAGAGGAGAATTCCTTCCATGCTGACAGAGGGTCCTGCATGCCGAATCCTCGACCCACGGCTGTCTGACATCCCTTGCGGGGTGTCCTTCTCGACGCAGAGACGGGGTCCTTCGTTCTCCCCTATCAGGTGAGGGGGTTGATTTTTCCCTGGGGGTTTCTTGGCTATAGATTTGCACACATACAGATTCATGCTTCACCTACATACAGGCTAGGTACATTTTTAGGCATATTAGATAGGGTGTGCATTGTAGGAGTACGCAAAATGTTATTTGGTTTATCTGAACCACAAGTGTTTATCTTTCTAGCATCATGGTAGAAATGCATCTACTGTTCACTATATTGGTGAAAGCCATCTCTTTCGTATGTTTCTGTCTCCTGATTGTTGCAGCACATATATTTTACACTAGACTGACGCTTGGTCAATAAATACTTATTGCAACCGTTCCCAATCGTCCATCTGTATCTTTTCTGAGAGAAAGCAAGCACGAGTGACTGAGCAAAAAGTACTGTACTGTTTTCCACGATCCCTGAGGAGTCAGGGTTGTCATGTTCAGTGGTTGCCAGAAACTATCTACGCCATTGTAGAATACAGGGGAGTGATAGTGGCACTGTAAAGCTAGCTGGTCAAATGGCTGACGTATTCTGCGGGGGTGTCCGGATTCAGTCTTGACACCAAGCCCTCAGTCTAGATCATCCAAAACGCGCAGGTCCTGGGGATTCCAAGGAACTACACGACATGGCGCCGCCAGCGTTGGTTTGGTTCTTATAATAACAGTTAAATTCAGAGTAGTTCAGTCGTGATTTCTCAGAAAACTCTACTCACATTTTTTCAGAGACGTCTGAAGTGGAAAGGGAAAATCCGCCTCAGCTGAGCAGGTACACTCTTTGTATTGGCTGAAGGTTTAAACAAGCTTGTAGGATAAAGGTTCCCTTATTGTGCATGCAAACCCATATTAATAAAGAATATATCTTTTCCCACACACTCATTCTCTTTCTGAGAATGACTGAAGCTGCGAATGGCTGTGGAGCCGCAGCAGACAATGAATTTGCAAATGCATTAAATATCGCAGAAAACTGCAGACATGCAGTAGCATTTAAATTATTAGAACATGGCGTCCCTGCAGGGGAAGGTTGTGTTACCTTCGTGATTGAGGCACACGAGGTGTTCGGTTCGGAGGTATTCTATTCTTGGGTCAAATTCCCACCTGCAGATGCACAGACACAATTGCTTCACAAATACATTGTAACAGATCCACCTGAAGAATACATTCCATACGAGGACATTGAAGTCCCGTTAACTTATCAGAAACACAGAAAGTGGTTTAAAGGCGCCCTCCCACACACAATAGCTGAAGTTAGACTCGGTCCGCTCAGCATATAAGGAGCGACATGGCCGGACTTAGCTACATACACTCCACATCCTGAGATTCATACATTATCAATAGACGAAGTGCGTACATTATACAAAGATGTAGTCCAGTTATACAGAAATATCGTGCAGTTCGTCATGCGAACACTAACAATTCAACCTGCGAGGAATGCTCCAGCCGATCCAAATCAAACGACACCTACAATAAGTCCAGAGACACTAAAAGCGATAATGGGGACGATCCCCTCCAAACGGGAGCAGATTCCGTTTTGGAGAGCACAAAAGATTGCACAGCTGGAGCCAGTTTTTCCCTGTACAGGCCGAAGGAAAAACACAGAATGTTAACCATTTGCTTGCCAATGGGAATGGTTCCCTCAATTGAGGATTGTACCACTTGGGGTACAATTTCCGCTGCTGTATACATCAGAATACATGGCACCCCTTCAATAGCAGTAATTCCTGAAGTATTGAAACAGATACAGAATGAGTACGGGACAGCACCTGCCCTGGACTTGGGGATGAAGCTAATGGACAATTTTGCCCAAGTCTCTGCAATTATGCTGAGCAATGTAAAAGGGGAGGCAGCAGCGGTGGCCGTGCGCCACGCTTAAGGGAAATCGCTCCTATGAACCAGGAGCGGGAACTACCAAAAATTATTGAACACACCTATGCTGCATTAGGTAGAGATAATTTGGGAGCCAGACTTGGGAAGCCACAAGTGGCGGGTGGTCCTGAAAAGGATAACTCAGAGCAAGCACCCGATTCTTCTGAGAAGAAATGGGATAATAAGCAAACTAGAAACAAAAATAATAATGTTAAAAAGAACAATTCACGAACAAGGGGTGGGTCTCCTCAATGGGAGCCCTCCGAACGAAGATACAACCTCAGAAATAGGGATAACATTAGGAAACCTGACAGGTATCAGGACACTGATACACGTTCCTTTCGTTCCTTTCAGGGTTCATCAAAAAACTCGGAGAGGAAAGGACGGTCAGAACAAAAAAGGGAAGATTGAGCAGACAAAACGGGAAACACATCGCAATACAGATTACATTATCAAACAGGAAGAACAACCTAAAGCGAAACCTCAATTTAAAAAGAAGAAAGTAGCTGGCATAAAGATTCGACATGCCCAGGTTACTGAGGACTCCGCTTCTAAAAGGGGATTGGGCTCTGACGATGCTAGACAGCGCGGCAGAAGTAACAATAGCTCACCAGAACCAGAAGTATTTTCGGGTGACAGCAGTATTGAATGAACATATCACGGTGGAGACACCTGATACAAGAGTTAATGTCCCACATCAGTTATATGAAATTTTACTCCAAATGGAGGGGGACATTCCAAGAAAAGTGAAAGGTCTCTTTTGGGAGAACCTGACATATGGATACGACATCCTTTTGGCGGAAAAAGATTGGCCGCCAGACTTTGTTATGGATTGCCCAAAAGGAGAAAGTGCCATTTTGCCTGCTTTCTCCGACCTCATTCCAGAATCATTAAAACATTCATACGTGCAGGAATGGGCGCTAGCGCTAGCTCGGGCATTATATCACAATCATGTAGGGTGGGATGTTGAGTCACCTCACCATGAAATCCCGTTGAAATCTACGCCAACTCCACAGAGGCAGTACCCGATAAAACATGATGCAATAAAACAGGTCAGGGAGATTTTAGATCAACTAGAATACCAAGGTGTAATTGAGACATGCACCTCCCCGATGTACAATCCTTTGTTTCCCGTCATGAAACCTGACAATTCATACCGTCTAGTTCTGGATTACCGGCATTTAAACACATGCACCCGAACGTTTGCAGTACAGAATGCACATTGTGCCGCATTACTGAATAATATTGTGTGGAAAAAGTACAAAACCACTTTAGATATCTCGAAGGGATTCTTCTGCCAAAATATAGCATCAGAAAGCAGATATTTGACAGCATTTTCTGCCCTCAGCACTCAACACAAATTCCGTAGATTGCCCCAAGGGTATAAGAACAGCCCGGGGCTATTCTCGGCAAGGGTGTCAGAGTTATTCCAAACATATGACAAACAGGCAGTGTCCTATGTAGATGATATCTATCGGACGGACGATGAACTGCTTGGACACTTGAACAGGGTGAACAACATAATTGTGGGGTTCACCGAATTGGGCAAAAAAAGTAATTTAAAAAAATCTAAGGTTGCCCACCTCAATGTCCTATTTTTGGGATATGAGCTATCAAGTGAAGGAAAGGGCCTGGCAGCCAATTTCTTATAAAAATGTGCGCTGCTCCAGCCTCCAAAAACTCTGAAAGGGTTGCAATCCATTTTAGCATTTCTAAATTTTGGCAGAACAGACAGTATGGATTACGCAGAAAGGGTTAAACCTTTCTATGACCTTATAAGACCTGATTTTTCAGTTCACCATTGGACACAGGAACATACAGAAATACTCTGTTCCGTACAAGCTGACATGATAGCTTCCAAACATTTACACACACGTGTGAACACAACAAACCTGGTGATCCGGGGGGTCGCAGGTCAATCAGGATATACTTACATCACTTTCAATGAAGGAGAGACAGTACCAATTGCATACAAATCACATTTATATACCAATGCCGAAATGCGATTTACTATAGACTTACTATAGATTTGCACACATACAGATTCATGCTTCACCTACATATAGGCTAGGTACCTTTTTAGGCATATTAGATAGGGTGCGCATTGTAGGAGTACGCAAAAAAGTAATTTGGTTTATCTGAACCACATGTGTTTATCTTTCTAGCATCATGGTAGAAATGTATCTACTGTTCACTATATTGGTGCTAGCCATCTCTATCGTATGTTTGTGTCTCCTGATTGTTGCAGCACATATATTTTACAGTAGACTGACGCCTGGTCAATAAATACATATTGCAGCCATTCCCAATCGTTCATTCTGTGTCTTTTCTGAGAGAAAGCGAGCAAGAGTGACTGAGCGAAAAGTACTGTACTGTTTTCCACGATCCCTGAGGAGTCAGGGTTGTCATGTTCAGTGGTTGCCAGAAACTATCTACGCCATTGTAGAATACAGGGGGGGTGATAGTGGCACTGTAAAGCTAGCTGGTCCAACGGCTGACGTATTCTGCGGGGGTGTCCGGAATCAGTCTTGACACCAAGCCCTCAGTCTAGGTCATCCAAAATGCTCAGGTCCTGGGGATTCCTAGGAACTACACGACAGTGGAGGGATCTCCTAGTCATTCGTGTTCCAACAGCACCTGCCTCGCCTGCTTGGCTGAGGTCTAACTGTTCAGTTGCCTACTCTCAAGCCTGCTCCGGTGTCTCGAAGAAAAGGGTTTTAGAATTGAAGAGTACTTTCAGCTTCATGGGAACGAGGAGTATATAGATGATGTGAAGGGCGTGGAGCTTCCGGACTATAGGACGAGGAGTATATAGATGATGTGAAGGGCGTGGAGCTTCTGTTTCACCTCATCAAAAGTGTGTCTTCACTGCTGGACTGCTTGTATATCCAAGCAGTCCAGCAGTGAAGACACACTTTTGATGAGGTGAAACAGAAGCTCCACTCCCTTCACATCATCTATATACTCCTCGTCCTATAGTCCGGAAAGATCATAATATTCAGGTTCTGGTAAGAAAGGTCATGCCTGCCAGGGAGGGGTCACTGCATGAGGGATCTATGAGCCCGCTCTACCACAAACCAGGGCGACAAGGTTCCCTCAGGGATTCGGAAGCACAGCCAGTCCTCCTGAAAGTACTCCAGATCTGGGGTCTCTAATCCCTCAGGAAACCCCACAAACCAGAGAATATTGCTACGCGCTCAATTTTCAGCATCTTTGGCTCTATCTTCCAGTGCATTCACCATGGTGAGGAGTTTCGAGACCTGAGTCTTGAGGGTTGTCACATTATCTTCCACGGTCGAGATCCGGTGTTCAGTTTAAGTACTGCATGAGCAACATTGTGCAAATCTTGGTGCAGTAGTTAAGTGTCTACTTTTACCTCTCCGACCTTGGCCTCCACTGTGCCTGCAAGTCCTGGAGGATAGGAGCAAGGTTAGGCTGGGCCAGAGTGCATTGCTGCACCTGGGGGGTGACTACCTGCCCCTGGCCACCCAGGGCCAAAGTGGTGAATTGGTCAATCTTCATCTGAGCTGGCGTAGATAAGACAGGCATGTCCTTACCCATATTGGCCTCAGGCCTGTGTCACTCTTGATGGGTCATGGCACACTGCCCTGAAAACAGCACAGACAGCCCCAACTGAGGCCTCTGTCATGGGGGAGCCGGGTCCCAGAGCCCCACCAGCACCTGTCCACGTCAAGGGGGGGGCACTTGGTCAAGGCTAATAAGCCCGCTCTCGGGTGGAGGGTCCCCTGGTGGTGCCCAAGGGTGTATCCGAAAGCCCCCAGCAACAGGCTTGGGCCCTGCCAGTCCAACACCACCCATGGGCCCGCCATGTCAGTCCTCAGGTTGCAGGTCACTGCAAGCCCGGCAGGCAATCCGTATCCAGCCCCTTCTGGGGCACACTCCACTGAATTTAATATTCAAATAGACATGTAGAGATCAAACAGAAACTTCAGGATATGGCCCACGGATATTTTGCGTTTTAGTCAGGGAGTATTTGACTGTCAGCAATGAATACTGAATATGCTTTTAAAGCATGTTACATAAATGTTGTATTCACTCATGAGAAAGCATTGTTTTTTTAAGTTCATAATGCTCTTTTTGATGATTTATGAGGCTGGGCTGTTTTTGGGCTTCTTATGGATGGCTCTGAGCTAGCTTTAGGCTTCTGTTTAGGGGGGGTTGTGGTATCTTAATATTTCAAATCTGGCACCACAGCACAGCTAACAAGCGGCAGCAACCAGGCCATGCAGACAGATAGGTGGTTTCTGGGCTGCAGATGGAGGAACGCATACAGTAGGTAATTGTTGTTTGAGGGCAGGGTGCTTTGGGGCTTGAAGGAAGTAGCTTGAATGATCCTCCACAAGACAACCTTTCCTTCACCGAAGAGATTATGAAAATTATCTCAACTAATGTGGATCTTCAAGGCGCCCAGATCTTCCTAGGAGATTTCACCTCCAGTGGGATGGCATGAATGACCCTTCAGTAAATAGCCTTAAAGCCTTCCTAATGGACCTCAATGTAACCCAAAAATGCGATAGGCCTACTCACATCAAGAGAGCAACCTTAGATATAATCATTGGTAAGCCGAACTCCATTCAACTTGAAGCTATCGTCCCTTGCGACTGGACAGACCACCATTGCATCACCTTTCTCATCACAGAATCTGTAAGAACTAATAAAGTGCAGCTAAAAAAAAAAAACATTAGCAAAGAAGCCTGAGAAACCTGAATGATCTGAGAACCCTTAGTGATAACATTTAGCCCCCCTGTGGATATGTACAATATCCATGACCTCACTGAACATTACAACTGATCCATGACGAACATTCTAGACTCAATTGCCCCTTTACAGCTAAAAAGCCTGTCTTTCAAAGTCTCCAAACCCTGGTACAATGGTAGTCTAAATGCTGAAAGATGAAATCTGAGACTAGCGGAATGATTGTGGAGATCCTCACCATCTCAAAAATCTGAGATCACTATGGAACATCTATAACAAACACATTGGAAGTTCTAAAGCTAATTACTTCAGAAACAAACTAGAGGAAGCTAAAAATCGACCAAAAAATTGCTAGAACTTGTCAAGCTTCAATCAAATAGCCAACTTAACCTCTCCCCAGTGGGATCCTGTTTGCAGCAGAACTGCGAGGATTTTACCGCCTTATTCCTTGAAAAGACAACAAAGGTGGAATATGATCTTCAGACTGCAATGGAGCACCTGCTGATTTTACCGCCTATCAGCCTCCACCCTCCTCAGTCTGTGGTGCCCCCACTCGCTCCAGTTCACACCCCCAAGAACAACGCCTCTTGGAGCTCATTCAAAACCTTGGATGAAAACACCATTCTCAAAACTCTAAGGGCCTTAGTTATGAAAAGTGACACATCGCTGCGTGAAAACAGCGATGCATCACTTTTCATTGCGCCCTCCTTGCGACATGATGGATGCGTCATATTTACTGTATGATGCATCATGTCGCAAGGAATGAGATACATCAGTTTTACTGATATATCTGTCGGCGCAAAAATGACACATTGCTGGAGTTGTGTCGGAAGCGTGACGCAACTCTAGCAATACAGGGGGAGGTCTATGAATATAGCACTGCATCACCCTTATGCCTGCCATGAGGCAGGCGTAAGGTTTTGACGCATTTGCATCCTAGAAGTGGCACAGTGAAATCTCATAGATTTCACTGCGTCACTTCTACGAGGCTTACTTGCGTGGGAACGCCCCCCTACATACATTATACCTGACGCAGGTATTATGTAGCGCAGGGGTTTACAAAGTGACGCATCTGCTTAGATGCGTCACTTTGTAAATAGGGCGCAATAGGAGGCATGTCTTACGCCACCGATGCTTCACAAAAAGTGACGCAATGGAGGCGCAAAATCATTTATACTCATTTATACTCCCACTATGGGCCAAGAAAGTCATCGCCGCCACGCTTCAAGGCTCTATCCCAGACTGCCTAAAGTCTGGGCAGGTTACCCCTATTCTAAAAACACCTGCTGAAGATCACACTGACCTACACAACTTCCAACCAATCTGTAACATTCCGACTCTGGCGAAGCTCATAGAGAAATGCGTCCACGCCCAGCTATGTAACCACATAGAACAATTCCACCTACTTGACGAATTCCAATCTGGCTTCCATCCGGGTCACAGCACTTAATCCACTCTTTCTCACATTGTGGATTATGAGCTACAAATGCTGAATGTAAGAAAGTGCCCTCTTTTTGCATGGTTGCCCCCAATTTATTGCCAGACTGTTGATGTGCTTTGACTGAGTGTGCCCTGGGTTCATGCCAATCAGGTACCCAGGGCCTATGTTCTTTCCCTAAAACTTCCTTAAAACCAAACTCAATTGGCACTCTTTGGCCACATATAAGTCTCTTGTAAGTGGTACCCCAGGTACCAAGGGCCCTGTGGCCAGGGAAAGCCCGTAAGGGTTGCAGCACTTATTTTGCTACTCTTAGGGGGATATTCACAAGGACTTATCGCTGAGTTATCGCCACCTTAACGCATCAAAAGTGGAGATAGATTTAACGCCCCATTCACAAGCGGGTACAAACTGCAGACATCGCCAGTATTTCTGCGATAACTGCCACAAAAATTATCTCCACGGGTGACACCACCAACTAACCCTAATGAGATGCAGAGTAGGCGTTCCCGTGCAAAAACACACGAAAACACCACTACACCACTTTCACAACGAACTGCCAGACCTGCGATGCAAACCAAAATCAGGCGATAAGCCGCGGTAGCAGCAGGGATTTAACACCTGCCTTCTGCTGGTGTTAAGCAGGACGACTACCTGCAGTACGAAAGGGAGTCCAGCACAGAGCCACATCGGAAGACCCACAGATGCCATGGAGCCAATGATCATGCAGCTCGGAGACCCAAGAGGGCCACAACACCCACCGCCCCCACTCCCAGGCCCCCCCCTGACAAACACAAACCGTGCACGACACAAGAGCCACAAAAAGCGCATGATGTCGCACAATGACAAAAATAAACACATGTGTGGTCAGAAGAACGAGAAACAGTCACTCATCATTGAATTAACAACCAAAAACGTTATTGAAATACAACACAAAACACCAATGCGGAAGACTCCTGTTGGGTCCGTCCGGGACAATCTTGATGTCACAGTCTGGAAAATAAAGCACAAAATCAGAACGTGTGTCATGCGCACATCAAAGGAGCGAGACACAGAGAAACAGAGAATGAAAGAAAGGCAGAGAGTGAGAGAAAGAAAGGGAGAGAGAGAGAGAGAGAGAGAAGGAAAGGAAGGGCGAGAGAGAGAGAAGGAAAGGAAGGGAGGGAGAGAGAGAGAGAAGGAAAGGAAAGGAAGGGAGAAAGAGAGAGAGAGAGAAGGAAAGGAAGGGAGAGAGAGAGAGAGAGAGAAGGAAAGGAAGGGAGGGAGAGAGAGAGAGAGAGAGAGAGAGAAGGAAAGGAAGGGAGAGAGAGAGAGAGAAGGAAAGGAAGGGAGAGAGAGAGAGCGAGAAGGAAAGGAAGGGAGGGAGAGAGAGAGAAGGAAAGGAAGGGAGAGAGAAAGAGAGAGAAGGAAAGGAAGGGAGGGAGGGAGAGAGAGAGAGAGAGAGGGAGGGACACTGCCGCCCCTGCGCACCCAGGCACCACTGCTCACCTGCTGCCACCGGTGTGTCTCCAACCACGTGCCGGTATACACTGCAAGCCACCAGGTCTGCAATCTGTAATCGAGGCAAGAGTCAATCATGGCAGAGTCCATCTCACTGCACACGGCAACAACGCCTGTCCGCCCCTGCGCACACATGCAGCCGTACCCAACCCCCTCCCGCCGGCCAGCGCTGGCTGTCCGCCCTTGCGCATCCAGGCCCCACTGCTCACCTGCCGCCAATGGTGTGTCCACCAGTGGGCACACCACGTGCCCGTGCAAACTCCAGGCCCCGGTCCCACCACCATGGCAAGCTCCACATCATGCGGACCCGCACCGCGGCCCAGCAGGTCCCACACATGACGCTGAGTCCTGAGGCATCAATGGCAGAGACCCCATCACTGCAAACGTCATCATCGCAGGCTGCACACCCGCTCAGCAATTTCGGTGCCACAAACCCTGTGCAACCCCAGTCAGCGCCATGTGGTGGTAGGCCCGTGACGGCCGCGAGGCCTCGGGTGCCACTAACCCTGTGCACAACAACTCATGGGCCCTTCATGATTGAGACCCGTGGAACGTCCGTCATCCAGTCACCTCCGGCAGTAGGGAATGTGACGTTGTCTGCCCCTTATATTCTCGGGGTCCCATGGCCTGTGACGCCTGCGCCGAATGGGTGTGGTGTGTGTGCAAACCTGCCCTCAGGAAGTGGCCGTGACATGCTGACAACTAGACCAATGACCTGCAGACCACTAGCGTGTAAACCTGCGACATGTGGCCCCATCCTCGGAGCGTAAGCGGAGTGGTCTGGCCTGGCGGACGCCGGACCATCGCAGGGCTTGCAACAATGACTCGGGGGCTCTGGGCGTGGTGCAGTCCATGTCCGGACAAGGAAGTGACTAAAGCGTGTGTCCCTTTTGTAGTGTGTACAGCACCCGGAACGCAATCGGCAATGTAGCACACTGTGACTGGAATCCCACTAGATGAGCATCATTGACGTTAGGGGGAATCACTGACCCTACATTCATCCACATATTCATACCTGAATGATGAAAGACATGACACAGCAGTGCATTCCTGAATGTTTAATGCACATCCAGTGGAGTTTAGCAGCTGGAGCAGTACAGGGCCATGCCAACCCCACTTCACAATATGGGCCCGTGGAGGGCCAGCCAGAGTCCATCGGGGAATGACAAGTACAGCGGAAGAGGAAGAGTACAGTCCGCAGTCTGGTCGCCGTGTCATTGGTCACCAAACAGGATGTGGCAGTCCATGTGGCGGTCCAAGGTGAGTGCCGCAGAGTGTATTGGGGGTCAGTGAAAGGTCATGGGGCCATGTGCGGCACCAAGGAGCAACAGGCCAGGTGGCGGAAATGAATGCTAGTGCCTCCTTCTGATCTCAAACCCAGCCACGTCCTCGTCCTCGGATGTGTGACCTCACTCACCTGTGGGTGTTGCAGTTCCGGCTGCAGCACTGTGTGCCACTGACACATCAGGGGCCAGAGGTGGATTGTCTGCCGCACTGTGTGGCAGTGACACATCAGGTGCCGGAGTGGAAATGTCTGCCACACTGTGAGGCGCTGACACACCTGGGGGCGGAGATGTGGATGGTGTAGGAGTAGAAGCATTCATCTGTGCCACGCCTTGTGGCAGCAATGCCATGATGAAGATCTGCAGGGCATGGTAGATCCCAGCTACATTCTGCTGATGTGCAGCGCTGGCTGCCATCCTTTCCGCCTCCATCCGCACCATGTCCTCCATGAGCCTCCGCATGTGTGCCATCTCCTGGCTGAGATCGCTGGAGCCACTCTGAGCGGACAGGTGTTCTTGTCTCCGAGTCATGACTCCAGCGATGTCAGCCAGGGCTCGTTGGAGACCATGGAGCGGCCTGTGGGTTTCCGTTAGGGACTGGAGGTGGTCCCTGATGGGACTCAGACACCCATGGATGGCGTCAAGTTTGGTAGCCATGAGGTCGAACCCCACCTGCACCTGCTCAGCCATCTCCCTCTGGCCCTCCAACACACGGCGTTGGAAGGCCATGTGTTGTTCGTGGGGGTCCTGGGAGACAGCCGGGGTTGTGGGTGCCTCCTGCTGGGTGGTTTGTGGAGTGGGTGGGGTCTCCTCGATGCAGCTGGGCTGCCCTGATCCTGGAGGTGATTGGCGGTTGAGTTCCATGATGTCTTGGAGGGCTTCGGTGTCGATGCTGGGGGTGTCCTCCTCGTCATCAGTGAAGAGTGGCTGGGACTGCTCTGCAGGAGGTGTTGACGGTGCCTCTGCAATGTGAAGGGGAGATGCTGTGTTACAATGCGTCCACATGTATGTAGCCGCATGGTACATGTTCACATTCAGACAGCATGGCAATGTACATTGTGACAGTCTGTAGATCAGGGCCATGATCCAGAGTCATGGTGGGTGTGCACTGTGATCTGCTTGACTGTGCATGTGTGCCATTGTGGCCATCTCCCCCCGTCCCCCCAGTACCTGGTGGTTACTCACCCTGTTGCTGTTGTGTTGTGTCATGTCGAGCAGTGTCCGCTCCCCCGACTCCTGCCACGGTCTCCACACTGATGACTGTCGACACCAGCTCCTCCATGTCATCCAGCTCCAGCTGTGGCGCTGGGCTCACACCTCCAGTCTGCATTGCTGCCTTCTGGTTGCCTGCGAGTTTCTCCTTGGTTTTCCGCTTGATGTCAATCCATCGCCTCTTGACCTCGTCCATTGACCTCTTGTGCTCTTCGACGGCATTCACCTTGTCCACGATGGCCCGCCATATTCCATTTTTGGTGCCCAATGACACGTTGGAGGTGACGAACAGTTCTTGATGGTGTTCCATTACCTCCGTGACCAGGATCCTGTTCTCCTGCGGACCGAACCGCCTCTTCTTCTTGTCCTTGCCCTTCCCTGTCCCCGAGGTCCCAGGCTGGTCGTCCGGGGTGCTTGTGGGGTTCCGCTCGTCCTCTGCGCCTGCTCCATGTGCCTCCATGGTGCTTCGGTGTTGGTTATTTTGTGTTTGTGTGTTTTTTCTCCTTTTGTAGTGATTTTCCCGCCTGACGTGTGTGTATTGCAGGCCTGGCGCTGCTTATCGCTCATTTCCTCATCGCGGTTTGGCCCATCGCATGTTTTTTTGCTGTGGGGTTTGGGTTTTTATCACCGTCGCAGGTGTTGTATCGCGGACATTGTCCGCATTTTCCGGAGACTATATCATGGTACCGCCGTGTTGTGAATTCCACGTTAACATGGGGTTATTTTCCCGCGATGGACTGCGATGTGTGAAGTTGCGTTAACATTTTCTGGAGATGTTTAGCGCATGTTCTTGTGAATATGCCCCTTAGAGGCCCTGTACCTTTACACACACACTGCCATTGCAGGCTGCGTGTTTTGGTGCAGAACAAAGTGAAGAGTCGACATGGCACACATCTCTGTATGCCATGCCTACAGCCCACTGCCTTGGCACAGGTCAGCCACCCCTCTAGCTGGCTGCACTATACCAGGGGTGGGGGTACAAGGGCACGAGCCCTGTACCCCTACAGTGACTAAGCCAATTCTTAGACATTGTAAGTGCAGTAATGCCATTAAGAGTATATGGTGCTGTGAGTTTGTCATTACGAACTCCACAACACCATAATGGCTTTACTGAAAACTAGGAAGTTTGGTATCAAACTTCTCGGCACATTAAACCCACACTGATGCCAGTGTGGGATTTATTAAAAAATGCAAACGGACAGCATCTTAGAGGTGCCCCCTGAAAAACGACCTAAGTCTAGTGTCCTGGCTTGGTGGCTGCTCGACAGCTGCCACCACCAGACATGTTTCTGGACCCCTAGGTCAAGAGCCTGCTGCTCTCGGGGTCCTGGAACAATGCACATCCTGGGACGAGGGGCTAAGCCTCCTCCCCAAGGATGGGCAGGGTCCACGAAGGAGAAGCTTCAAAGGCCTTGCTGCCTTTATGAGCTACTCCAGCCATTTGCTGACCCCAGAAACTGGCTCCCACCGGTTCTGACCCCCACTCTGGGCGGGAGAATCGGCAGGAAAAACAAGTTAGGATGGGGGGTGTGCCCACCTTTGCCAACCCCTCCCCTCAGGTGGGGGAAGCGAAGTGAAGCACAACACTTAGTCCCTGCCATCTTGAAGATGGGGGGACCCAGCTAACCAGAGAGAGGCATATGCCCCCTTCCACTGGAGGGTGGCAAGATAGGGGGTGTACCCACCCCAAGGAAGTGACCCATTGGTCCCGACCTGTAACACCCCTAAATTCACTATTTAGGGAAAACCCCGAACCTTGCCTCCTCAGACAAGAATCCACAAGAAGAAGAGAAGAAGAAGGACCGAAGAAGCTGTGCTGCACGAAGAAGAGGAGGACGAAAACTGCCTTGGCCCCAGCCCTACCCGCCTGTCCTGACCTTGACGTACTTCAGCAAAATCCGAGTGTGTCCTGCAGCCAGCAGCCCTCAAGAACCCAGAGGAACTGCCCTACCTTCACTAAAAAGACTTTGTCTCCCATGAACACCGGAATTGTTTAAAGCAACAGACTCTGGCTCCAGCCAAATCCGCAAGTCTGCACCCGACGCCCATGGCCAGAGTTCGAGTGGCCCAACACCGCGAGGAGGTCTCCCCAGCGATCCTGACCTGGGATCCGGTGATCCCTGACCTGCCTCCCACTTCCAGTCGACGCCTGCAGCTCTTCTCTGGAGGACCCCCCCTGACCGTGACCAGAGCTGGTAAGAAAACCTGACGCCTCAAGACACCCCTGCACCTGACGCCCCACGGCCTTGGGTGGCCCAACCGAAGGTGTCCCGGCATCTCAAGACATCCCAACTTACCTCTCCAACTGGTGGTCGCCTCCAGAAGATCTTCGTCCCTGAGCCTGCAGTGTTTGTCGTGATTGGAAAAACCCCATTGAAACCAACAGGGCATCAGACGCCAAATCAGCACCCAGCACCTGGCCGCCCCAGAGCCGCTTAGGGTGCACCCGGGGTGCTAAAACCAAACCCCCTTTGTCCTGAGCCCGACACCAGGAGTTTTCTCCCACAACCCTGTGGCCTGCCCGTGAGCAGCCCCCAACCGGAGGCCCCCTTTCCGCCATTGGATAACATTGGGCCTCAGCACTCTGCACCCGGCCGCCCTAGTGCCGCTGCGGGTGCTTTGAGAGTGCATCCTTGACCCTGGGAACACCCTTGTCCTAACCCCAGAAACCCAATATTTGAAATCAAGTACTTACCTTTAAACCGATAACTTTATTTCCTCCCATGGAATGTGTGGACCAGGTTCGTATGAAAACCTGAATAACTGCATTTGATGAAAAACTGCTTTACTTACATTTTCTCTAGGAGATGTCCCAGTGTGATATCTAGGCATATCACACTGAGTAGAAAAAGTAATCTGAAAAGTAATTACAAAGTATTCTAAAGTAACTGAAAAGTATTCTTTACTGCATTTAAGTGTGTAACTTACCTGCAATCCATTCAACTGCAGTTTACTGTGAAATTGTGAATCAAGATAATCTATTGCAAAGTATTGCTATACTGATCTATGCTAGGCCTTGCTTGGTTCTAGAAAATAAAATATACCTAAGTAACTTTTCTGTGCCTGCTACTGGCCATGGAGGAGTAGCCAATAGCAGGCACAGAAAAGTGATGATTACCAAGGTTACTCTGTATAGAGTATAGGACCATGAATTTTTTGTTTAAATATAGACAACAGACAGAACACCAACATACAACTTTATCTGAATCAGGTGATACCCTAATCACTACATACTTTGTCTGTTTGAGCATTTGTTCTGTTCTGCAGTGTGTGACTACAGGGCGGTGTTCCCACAACGGTCCCAGGTTCGGAGATTTTATTAAGAAACTCGGGTAAGATGTTTGATTTAAGCCTCTAAGAAGGCTTCTGTGTTTTAACCTTGAGTGGGCTCGTGATTGAAGAGTCCTTGTCCTCACTTGGTGTTGGGTGCAATATGGGTTTATACGGTAGGATTCACGGTTGGGGGATTAACACAGATGTGTTCCCTACAATTGAAATTTAAACTATATTGAAATGACCATGGGGTTTAGAGAGGATTTCTCATGACTCCCAATTCTTTTCCTTACAGATATAATTGGCGAATGCATTACTGAGAACAAGTAAGGTTGACTCAACCGTTTTTAATAATTGATCAGATAGTTATAAAGACCAGCTTTTAGAGGGATCAATACTCTGAAGAAGGCCAGTGACCCAGTAGGGCAAACAAATTTGGCTGAAACTTGTTGGTAAATGCAGTGGGGGTTAGGGAGTGGTAACCTCTCCTATACACCCCTTTTCTTGACTTTTAATCCTGTCAAGGAGGACTAATAATAAAGGAATTCACGTGGTACCTCCTTAGGCAGTTTTAGCTCACTTTCTTTTGCACCAGTGATAACTCATGAGGGAAAATTTTCCTTCTTTCCTTTTTCTTTTTCTTTACCTCACAAAAAAATCAGCGCTCCGCCCAGTGTGTTGGTCTGCACCGGTGCATTGTAAGCGGCCCTATGATGAAGCATGCCACTATTTAGTGGGTGAGGGCAGTATTATCAAATGCGTTGATTTTCCCTGTTCTACAACACTTGCTTTACGTTCTTTTTACCTTTGGGGATCCACTGGACTCGGTGCACACTATACCTTACTTTGGTAATACAGTATATACACAGCCAGCTTCCTACATTGGTGGATCAGCGGTGGGGTCTACAACCTTGCATTTGTTGGACTGACTTGGTCAACACTGATCACACGACAGAACTCTCAAATTGTCTTTAGGAATTTGATTTTTCTGAATTGAATTTTTCCAAATTACTAAAAGTCTTGTTAGGGCCTTAGTTAAGTCCCTTTGGAATTTTAGAAGAATAAAAGTCACTTTAGTTAGAGGTAAGAGGGGTTAGTTTTTTAACATGTCTCTTAACAAGAACCCAGCTATTAGTGATAACCTAACCAATGACATTGAGAATAGGGTTGAGGAGCTCGACCTCACCCCTTATCTCCACTTAGCTTTTAAGGAGTTAAGGTCTCTATGTAAATTAAAAAATATTCCCATGGGGTCCCATCCTTCCAAACAAAAGCTCCAGGAGCTGTTTGCAGGTTATGTAAGGGACCATCCCACTGAGAATGGTGAAGACCTCTCAGAGTGGGAAGAGGAGGAAGGGGATGAGGATACCTTCCAACCCCCCTTACTCCCTAGGGAGACCAGGGCCCCTGTGCCCCTGACTCCAAGAATCCAGCACTCAGTACGTAGATTCCACACAGGTGGGTCAGGCTCTTCTGAGCCCCCTGAGGACAGCCTCAGTGGAGAGGTCAGCCTCTTAGAACGACTGACCAAGAGAATTAGATCCAGAGACCAGACTCCTGGCTCTAAAAAAAGAAAAAGCAGAGATGGGCTTGTAGGAAGGTGGAATCTGACTATATGGTTGCCCCCACTTTTTTTTTATGGTGTTTTGCTGGTTTATGACTTAGTTGGACTGGGATCCTGCTATTCAGGGCCCCAGTCTATCTGCTTTCTCTGTAAAAGGTTTCCATGTGCCTTAGGCACATCTCTGATTGGAATCTGGAGTGCCCTTATAAGTCCCTAGTATATGGTATACTATGTACCAAGGGCATAGGTACCTCAGAGGCCTGCCAGGGGCTGCAGCATGTATTATGCCACCCCTGGAAGGCCATCCAAACTGACACCACAGGTCTGCTACTGCAGCCTGGGTAAGGTGGTGCATGCACCCCTTACTGTGATATAGGTTACCTATATCACTAAATACATACACACATATAAACCTATAAGTCACTCCTAAGGCAGGCCTTATCAATCCTAAAGGCAGAGTGCATGGTTCCTATGTGAGAGGGTGACCCTGCATGAGCAGGGCCCCTCTGCAGCGTTCGGAGACCATCTCTGATGCTGTTTGTAGTGCAGCCTGACCATATACTCTTAAGCGCATTATATCCTCGCGGTAAAATGCTAACTTTGGAATGGCTGCACCTAAACATGTCGTGTTTGGTGTCAAACATCTTGGAATACTACCCCCCGCCAATCCTGGCGGCGGGGGTAGCATTACACCCTTCTAGAGGGAAAGACATGTTAACTCTGGCTTACCCGGTAACTTCTTTCTGAAGCCCTGGCATCACAAAATGGATGCTGCTGCCACAGACACAAGTCTGGCCTCCTGCTGCTGGACGAAACTCCGGCAGGGGAGGCCTGGACAATAGGTTTCCTGTTGCAGGGAGGTGTGACCACCTCCCCAGACAGGATAATGTGTATTGGGGCTGGGTGGGTGCACTCTTAGAGTGCTTTGAAGTCCTGCACTGGGGGAGCAAAAGGCTCCTCTGTGCATATGCCAGTTCAAACCAGCTCAGGGGCTACCTGCCCCTGCTCTGGCGCGAAACTGGACAAAGGGAAGTGGGTGTAGCCACCCCTCCCTTGACCCTCCCATAGGTGGGGTCATAGAGTTAGTCCCTCCCTGTTTTACTGGTAAAAATGGGGAACCCTTGCCACAGCAAGATTAGATTATACCTGGACGAAACTCTGAAACTGAATCCTGGACCTTCGACGCTCTACTCACGATTAGAGGACTGAAGAATCTCCCTTGGGGTCAAGGAGTGACTCCCCTGCTTGGCAGGCACCAAAGAAGCATCTGTCCGGTTCGCATCACTGAAGCTCCCGTCGGACGCCGAAGTCATCGCATCACCAGAGGTGGATTCTCAGACTTCCCCGAGGCTACCCTGAGTCCCCAGCAAAGCTGAGGCCCGTGGCTATCGTGGGTGACTTGAGACCGTGACCCCTGGACACCGAGCACACTTGCAAGTGCACCATCTCCTGGGTCTCCCAAGAAGTCGTGCTTTGGGCTCCGAGTAGCCCTAGCCTCCAGCACCCCTGCACTGAAGATCACTGGCCCCCACTCCACGAGTGTCCTGTAAGCCAGCTCCACGTGCGGCGTCACGAGGCTCCTTCGCAGTCGCTAGCCCGTTGGCTAGTAGCCCTTAACGAAGGCCAATCTTTTCTTTACTTGGCAGTCTGGTTGCTCCAGACCTGCCCTCACTTACCCTCGCTGGGTGAGTTCCCCAGACCTTGCTGGTCTGCATCATCGACGATCTACATTTTACTCGAGACTTGCCGTTGCCAAGGCTTGTTGGGTCCAATCTGGTCGCCGACACCTCTGCACTCGACAGACATCGAGCAACAGCCCGAATCCTGCTCCTGGTCGCCGACAACGCCTCCCGGACCTCGTGACTGAAGAGTCAAGACGACCGTCAACAAACCTGAAGCACTCGACATCGGTGGGCATCTGTCCATCGCCTCCCTGGTCACTGGCTAGTGACCCAGACTCTGTCCCCTCTGCTTTCAGGTTCACCAGAACTCCGATCCACTCTTGGATCCACCCGGACACTTTTCTCCTGGTCGCCAGCAGCACTTTGCAGCAGATCGCCATACGAAACGACGACGAAACCCGACCCCGAAAGGCACCTATGCACCCGGCTTCCCTGGGTGAGGTAACACGAGTACTCCGGTGCTCCCGTGGGTAGAGACTCTTCAAAGTCCTAGATCTCAAAGGGTTTTGTCCTAGTCCTCTTTTAAGTGTCCCTTTCCTCTATTTTCCCGATCCCGACTTTCTCCATAGAAGTTAACGGCGTATCGCGGTTGTGTATTTACACTGCACGCGTCTCCCGTGGGTCCCCTGTGTCGCTACCTTGGGTGGTTCCTTGTGGTCCAAGCACTTCTAGAGGCTCTAGGCCTAGTGTCTAGTTCAGTCGTGGTTCGCATACCACTTTATTGGTATATGGTTTGAGTACGCCCCTAGGGCCCAAACGTGTATTTGTGCTATTACTGTGACTTAAGATCTTATAACCTATGTACTTCGAACTCTAGCCTCATAAAGAGACTAGAGGGGTGTGTTTAGTAATAAATACATATATTTTGAATATATACCTGGTGTGGTGCTCTTTCATTTGGTCACTCAAGAGATTATAGACTGGTAAAACAAGCTGCTTTACATTCCTTCAAGACTTAGCCTGAAGGCTGCTCTCCACAGCTACCACTAGGATAGCTTTCAATAAGGTTGTCTTTAACCTACCTACCATAAGAGTCGATTTGGACTGGTGCAAGGTGCCCACTATAATTAGTGGACAGCATATGCCAGGCCAACTTCTCACATTGGTGTGCAGCGTGTGGGATTCCAGCTTGCTATTGTTTTACCAGATAATCTCAATTGAATTGATCAACTGAAAACCACTAAAGGTACCTAAGGTACATATAATTTAAGCTTAGAATAACAGTAAGTTCTACTGAACTTAGAGTTGTGTGTTAAGGGATAGCACAACCCTTTCTACAACTCAAGAGAGTTTAGTAGGCCACACTAGAGTAGGTAGTGCATACACCACACCACACTAGTAATGTCCTTAAAAGCAGGATCCAAAGATGCCTTGCAGGAAGCCATTGAGCTTCCACCCTCCAAGTATGACACACTCCCATTCTTGGAATTGAGAGCTTTGTGTAACGTGAGGAAATTAAGGACAGGCCAAAGTCCCACCACCCAACACCTCCAGGAGTTGTTGGTGGCTTATGATCTTAGTAAGTCTTCAGAGACTGAAGGGGTAGGAGCCGAGGGTGGGCCAGCAGATGAGGAAGGGGCCAGGGGTACTACTACCCCCAGCCCCCCCTCTGAAACTGACCAGGAGGGTGACAATGACCCTGACCTGGAAAACCCAATCCCTTCTGCGGAAGATGAAGATGAGGATCTAGAGAACCACACCTTTGTCCCCCCAGGAAGGATTATGAGTGTGCTCAGAAAGTCTAGGTCTCCTTCTCAGGAGTCTAACCACTCTGGCACCTCAATAGGGAGCTCTGTTTCTTCTCACAGGAGGGAATCCTCTCATGAGAGAAGAAAGAGACTGGTCCAGTATGAGGAAACTCAACTAGAGATCAGGAAGAAGCAATTGGCTTTAGATAGAGAATCCCTAGATCTCCTTAGAGAGAGAAGAAAGATGGGACTAGAGTCCCATGGTGGCAGCCATGTCCCTAGAGATAGGGAAAGGTCCTATGACCATAGAAACCTAAACAAGATTGTCCCTCCCTACCAGAGTGGGGATGACATCCACAAATGGATAACTGCACTGGAGAGGGCCTGTAAAGTTCAGAAGGTCCCCCAGAGGCAGTGGGCAGCAATCTTGTGGCTCTCCTTTGCAGACAAAGGTAGAGACAAGCTCCTCACTGTAAGAGAAGAGGATGCTGACAATTACACAGTCTTGAAGAGTGCTCTGATAGATGGGTTTGGCTTAACCACTGAACAGTATAGGTTGAAGTTCAGAGACACCCAAAAAGCTCATACTCAAGACTGGGTTGATTTTGTAGATTGTGCTACAAAGGCTCTGGAAGGTTGGATACATGGCAACAAAGTGCATGACTTTTTAGGATTGTACAATTTGATTATGAGGGAGCAGATCCTTAATAATTGTCAAAACCAGCTTTTGCACCAGTATCTGGTGGACTCTGATCTGACCTCTCCCCAAGAATTGGGAAAGAAGGCAGACAAATGGGTCAGAACCAGAGTAAAAACTAGAAATCAGGGTGGTGACCAGAAGAAAGATTCTACTAAGTCCCAAGAGAAAGGTGGGGATAAATCTAAGGATAAGTCCCCTACAAGGCCCCAAAATTCCTCTTCTGGGGGTGGGTCCCAAACTCCTTCCTCTCCTGAAAAGAAACCCTATTGCCATGTCTGTAAAAAGCCTGGGCACTGGAAAACTGATCCCAGTTGCCCCAGGATTGGCAATAAAGAAAATGTTCCTCCCACAACTACTACCACCCCTCCTGGTACTACCAGTAGTAATCCTCCAGTTGGGAGTAGTGCACCCAAAAGTTGGGTGCTTTTGCAAGAGGAACAGAGGTGGGCCCTAGTTTAGACAGGGACCCCTCAACAGACTCCTCTGACTCTGATGGTGGTATAGGATTTGCCACCTTTACCATGGGTCCCATAGCATTGGGCAGGTACAGATTGGAGCCAATAATTAATGGTCAGAAAGCTGTGGCATTTAGGGACACAGGGGCTAGTGTCACCATGGTGGCAGGGAAACTAGTCCCCCTCACCAGCTTTTACCTGAGTTTAAATACCAGGTGACCAACATTGATGGTGTCAGAACAGATCACCCCATGGCCATAGTCAATCTCAGCTGGGAGGGGTCACAGGCCCAAAAAGAGTGGCAGTGTCCCCAACCCTACCTGTAGATTGCCTGATGGGCAATGATTTGGAAATTTCAGTCTGGGCTGAAGTTGAACACCAAACCCATCTTAGGATCTTGGGCGTCCCTACAAAGGTTAGTGGGGCTGTGATGGCCACAGCCCCAGCCCAAGAATTTGGAGAGATGGAGCCTGAAAGAATGGCCCACTCTCCCCCAAAAGAGAGCACAAGGGTTGAAGAAAAGTCTTCTTCCCTCCAGACAGTAGGTAAGGGTCAGCCTCCTCAGGGAACTGACCCCACCCCTAGTGAAGGAACTGCCCCAGAGGTAGTCAGGCCTGGCCTGGCCACACCCCTGATGGCAGAGGACCCTTCCAAGGTGGTACCCAGTCTGGAGCAGGTAACCTGCCCCTCTCTACCCTGCCTCAGCCAGCCCAGGGCTGCAGAGGTCAGGGAGGCCAGTGGACCCCCAGGGCCCCCGGTCCAGAGGAAGCCCCCATCAGCAGATTAGGGGCACCCAGTCTAGTAGCCCTAGCCAGGTGAAAATTCCTCTACACACTGAGGGATCCCCCATGCCTTTATGTAGGGACCTCCCCCAGAAGGACTCTGGTAGGCAAGGGCAAACCTGGGACCAGAAGGTTCCAAACCTGCCATGTCCCTCCAGTGTTCCATCCAAAGGGACCGAACCCCCAGCTGTAGGCAGCCAAAGGTTGACCCTTAGAGCAAAGTGCAACTCAGTCATGGAAAGACAGGCATACATGGTGACCAGTGATCTGAGGAAGCTGAGGCCAACATTCCTAGGGCCTCACTTCCCTACTCAGACACCTCACCAGCCTTGTACTTTACCTAAGCACACCAGAGGTAGTGATTCCCCATGGTGGAGACCCTCTCATACCCTTAGGGTGAGGGATTGCTTAGTGGACCATAACATAGGGGGCAACCATGCTAGTGCAGGTGCTTCCTTATATGGCCACTTAGTCAATATAGGCTCAACTGGCCAAGGTTAGCCTTATCTCCTTTCGTTTGGGGGGTTATGTAGGAAGGTGGAATCTGACTATATGGTTGCCCCCACTTTTTTTATGGTGTTTTGCTGGTTTATGACTTAGTTGGACTGGGATCCTGCTATTCAGGGCCCCAGTCTATCTGCTTTCTCTGTAAAAGGTTTCCATGTGCCTTAGGCACATCTCTGATTGGAATCTGGAGTGCCCTTATAAGTCCCTAGTATATGGTATACTATGTACCAAGGGCATAGGTACCTCAGAGGCCTGCCAGGGGCTGCAGCATGTATTATGCCACCCCTGGAAGGCCATCCAAACTGACACCACAGGTCTGCTACTGCAGCCTGGGTAAGGTGGTGCATGCACCCCTTACTGTGATATAGGTTACCTATATCACTAAATACATACACACATATAAACCTATAAGTCACTCCTAAGGCAGGCCTTATCAATCCTAAAGGCAGAGTGCATGGTTCCTATGTGAGAGGGTGACCCTGCATGAGCAGGGCCCCTCTGCAGCGTTCGGAGACCATCTCTGATGCTGTTTGTAGTGCAGCCTGACCATATACTCTTAAGCGCATTATATCCTCGCGGTAAAATGCTAACTTTGGAATGGCTGCACCTAAACATGTCGTGTTTGGTGTCAAACATCTTGGAATACTACCCCCCCACCAATCCTGGCAGCGGGGGTAGCATTACACCCTTCTAGAGGGAAAGACATGTTAACTCTGGCTTACCCGGTAACTTCTTTCTGAAGCCCTGGCATCACAAAATGGATGCTGCTGCCACAGACACAAGTCTGGCCTCCTGCTGCTGGACGAAACTCCGGCAGGGGAGGCCTGGACAATAGGTTTCCTGTTGCAGGGAGGTGTGACCACCTCCCCAGACAGGATAATGTGTATTGGGGCTGGGTGGGTGCACTCTTAGAGTGCTTTGAAGTCCTGCACTGGGGGAGCAAAAGGCTCCTCTGTGCATATGCCAGTTCAAACCAGCTCAGGGGCTACCTGCCCCTGCTCTGGCGCGAAACTGGACAAAGGGAAGTGGGTGTAGCCACCCCCTCCTTGACCCTCCCATAGGTGGGGTCATAGAGTTAGTCCCTCCCTGTTTTACTGGTAAAAATGGGGAACCCTTGCCACAGCAAGATTAGATTATACCTGGACGAAACTCTGAAACTGAATCCTGGACCTTCGACGCTCTACTCACGATTAGAGGACTGAAGAATCTCCCTTGGGGTCAAGGAGTGACTCCCCTGCTTGGCAGGCACCAAAGAAGCATCTGTCCGGTTCGCATCACTGAAGCTCCCGTCGGACGCCGAAGTCATCGCATCACCAGAGGTGGATTCTCAGACTTCCCCGAGGCTACCCTGAGTCCCCAGCAAAGCTGAGGCCCGTGGCTATCGTGGGTGACTTGAGACCGTGACCCCTGGACACCGAGTACACTTGCAAGTGCACCATCTTCTGGGTCTCCCAAGAAGTCGTGCTTTGGGCTCCGAGTAGCCCTAGCCTCCAGCACCACCTGCTCTGAAGATCACTGGCCCCCACTCCACGAGTGTCCTGTAAGCCAGCTCCACGTGCGGCGTCATGAGGCTCCTTCGCGGTCGCTAGCCCGTTGGCTAGTAGCCCTTAACGAAGGCCAATCTTTTCTTTACTTGGCAGTCTGGTTGCTCCAGGCCTGTCCTCACTTACCCTCGCTGGGTGAGTTCCCCAGACCTTGCTGGTCTGCATCATCGACGATCTACATCTTACTCGAGACTTGCCGTTGCCAAGGCTTGTTGGGTCCAATCTGGTCGCCGACACCTCTGCACTCGACAAACATCGAGCAACAGCCCGAATCCTGCTCCTGGTCGCCGACAACACCTCCCGGACCTCGTGGCTGAAGAGTCAAGACGACTGTCAACGAACCTGAAGCACTCGACATCGGTGGGCATCTGTCCATCGCCTCCCTGGTCACTGGCTAGTGACCCAGACTCTGTCCCCTCTGCTTTCAGGTTCACCAGAACTCCGATCCACTCTTGGATCCACCCGGACACTTTTCTCCTGGTCGCCAGCAGCACTTTGCAGCAGATCGCCATACGAAACGACGACGAAACCCGACCCCGAAAGGCACCTATGCACCCGGCTTCCCTGGGTGAGGTAACACGAGTACTCCGGTGCTCCCGTGGGTAGAGACTCTTCAAAGTCCTAGATCTCAAAGGGTTTTGTCCTAGTCCTCTTTTAAGTGTCCCTTTCCTCTATTTTCCCGATCCCGACTTTCTCCATAGAAGTTAACGGCGTATCGCGGTTGTGTATTTACACTGCACGCGTCTCCCGTGGGTCCCCTGTGTCACTACCTTGGGTGGTTCCTTGTGGTCCAAGCACTTCTAGAGGCTCTAGGCCTAGTGTCTAGTTCAGTCGTGGTTCGCATACCACTTTATTGGTATATGGTTTGGTACGCCCCTAGGGCCCAAACGTGTATTTATGCTATTACTGTGATTTAAGATCTTATAACCTATGTACTTCGAACTCTAGCCTCATAAAGAGACTAGAGGGGTGTGTTTAGTAATAAATACATATATTTTGAATATATACCTGGTGTGGTGCTCTTTCATTTGGTCACTCAAGAGATTATAGACTGGTAAAACAAGCTGCTTTACATTCCTTCAAGACTTAGCCTGAAGGCTGCTCTCCATAGCTACCACTAGGATAGCTTTCAATAAGGTTGTCTTTAACCTATCTACCATAAGAGTCGATTTGGACTGGTGCAAGGTGCCCACTATAATTAGTGGACAGCATATGCCAGGCCAACTTCTCACAACTTCAAAAAGGCATGCGCATGTGGGACTAGTCGAATGTGAGAAAAGATCCAAAGTGAAGAAAAATCAACATGAAGACAGCGGTGCGTCGATAAATATTATGCCTCAGGAGAAGTATCACAAATGATCTCCTTTACCACAATTTACAAAGTCAAAGACTAAAGTATACTCATGGGCTGCCTCAACGCCCTTTAAAGGTCAAATTAATTTTCTCGAATGTTGGTTAATATAAAAGATTGAGGGTAGTGGTCGCTGTCTACTCTTTCTATTATTTGGAAGTTCGTAATGAAGGGAAATAGGTTTGGGTCTGCTAGGGTGAAGTCGATTGTTGCTCCTGTTTTTGCCGTCACTCTTGTGAAAGCTGCCGGGCTATCTTGTGGACCTCGACCATTTAAAGTATACAATGATTGATTATCCAGTAGTGCAGCGCATTTCTTACCCGAAGTGTCACGTCTAGTTATGTTATCATTCCTGACCTTTATATTGGTGGGTAGGTTTTTTTCTTGGGCTTGCATCAAATTCATGTTGAAATCCCCAGACAATATTATATTGGCATGTGGGTAGATTAGCTTTAGGGTTTTAATGGCAGCTACCAATTGTTGGATATCTCTCCCCGTATGCTTATAAGCTGGGTGCATGTAGATGTTCAGGATTAGCAGATGGTGGAAACAGTAAGTTTAATACATTGCATCCAGCAGGAGTCTAAGTCGATGTTTTCTTCTTCCCATAAAATGTCTGTTGAGATATAGATTGATAGGCCGCCTTTGGCTCTTCCGTATGCTGACTCCTTTTTAGCTGGGATAAGATGTTCTAACCTACAATTGGGGTGTGTGTTGTCTGCCAAGTTTCTTGCAATAGCAGTATGTCGTACTGTAGGATGAAGTCAGCAAAATCGATTTCCTCTATTTTAGAGGCTAAGCCGTTCACGTTCCAGGAACAGATTTTACAGTCCTGCAATGTGTTTGGATTATTATGGATTTTTATTCATGCTGCTCCTTGTTGTGTATTTAGGGATCTCCAGTACTGGCTGTCTTCTTTATTAGCTATTTCAGAGTGTGAGATTGTAATCGTGATTTGTCTTATTGATTGGGCGTCATCCTTCATTTGGTCCTGATTCTCAGGGCCTTTCGCTCCTTTTAATATGCCCTCTGTGCAGTAAGAGTGTTGTAGGGGGCTCGGATAACGAGGAGGTTCCACCTTTTTTAGTTCTATACCCCATGATGCAAATACCTCCTTGTGCCTCAGAATCTGTTCAATGACAGAATAATTTATCCAAGTGGCTGTTGTTATTTCAGGCCCTATTTGGTTGGGGTTAGGTTTAAATTCAATTCTTTCCAGATCCCTGGATGTAATATGTTTCAGGGCAGGAAGAGATTTGAGTAACCTTATTATTGCGCTTCGATTCAATATATTGTGGGCTCCCCTCGATTTATAATGTGGGACCAATTCTATCTGGCCTTGAGCCGTGAGTGATTGTGTTTTTGTGGGGTCGATCGGGGTCCCTTTTAATGCTTCCGTTGGGTCTTGGTGATGTATTTCGACGTGATGGGTATGTTTAACTTGATCTTGTTGTGTGCTTTCAATGGGCTCTCTAAACCTCTGGGACTGTGGATTAGTTTTAATTTTATTATTAACAATTCGCGCCTGTATGGCTCCTTTCCCACTTAGTGCTACGTCCTGCGTGCAGATTTCACTTGTCTTTATCTATTGGATTGTGTCTGTTTTTACGGTTTCTTTACTATTTACGTTGTTTTGTTCCTTCTTAACCGAGGGTTTGAATATGTCATATATTTTACTTATTGACGAATTTTCCTTTATTTGCGCATCGTGGTTTCTTGAAGCGGCAGCCTCTTTTATTGTCGGGTTGTTATGATCCGGTGTGCTGACTGTACCGCTGTTGCTTTCATCGCCTTTATCTTGTCTTTTTTGGGTGGGTGTCAATTGTGATTGTGGAATAGCTTTATTTAATTTACTTTTTCTTGCTTTCCTCAGGCGTTTCCGTTCCCGCTTTGTGAGGGATGTTTTCAAGCTTATTTGTTCCTTACTTTCTACGGCTTCCTTTGGTAAGTTGCTTTGATTAGGAATTGGTGATGAGCTTTCTAAATATGACTGTTCATCTGGGTGTTCGGACCCTTTCTCGGCATCAAGTAAATTTCTGCATTCGCCTTCTTGAGAATTAATTTCCTCTTTTAATAGTTTGATGTTAATGTTGGAGATGTCCCCACTAATTCTGTCTCCTTCCTTGGGGTCTCTTTCCATAGATGTTATGGAATTAAGTTGTGTTTCCCTGACTGCCCCCAACAGCTCTGACATTATGGTTGGGACAGTTGCGAGCTTATCGATTATTTGGTAGCAATGGCACGTGTGGTATGTGATGTCCTGCGCATGTTGTACTTTTATTATCATGGCGTTTAGGTCGTGCAATTTTTGTTCTATCCCCTGAACATATAATGCTAAGACATTTAATAGCTCGACTTGAGTATCCAGCTTGTCGGCATGATAGGTCATAGCTGAGCCGATCGTTTTCATAATGCCAGTACCTGATTCCAAAATGGTCCTGTTGGTGGACCTTCTTGTTGTTCCGTTGAATGTTGTCCCCTTTGTTTCTCGGTGCTTCGTTGTTGCGCAGATAAGTTTTGTGCTTCTAAGTGGCTGAGTGGGTTGATTTGTTCGGCCTCGTAAGAGTCGTGGGGCGCTGGCCCATTTTTCTTTTGTTGAGATGGTCCCTGCTTCAACTGATGCGCGGTTTGAATTTGGTTAATTGGTGTTTTCAAATTAGTGGAGAATTGTTCTTGCCCGTAGACTGTTTGACCCCCAAACTGGTCAAGGGGTTGAGGGTCTGCTGGAGAGTGTAGTAATGCGCAGGAGCTATCGATGCTATCCTGCCAGAGCACCAGGTTGTCCTCCGGGCTCTGCACTTCAAGGCACTGCTGAGCGGTTTGTTGTTGCTGGTGTTGTTGGTTTAGTTGGCATGATTGAGCCTGACGGGTCCATTGTTTCGACATGGACTCCCAGTTTAATCCCGGGTCATTGTGGACTACAGCTTGAACGGTCTGTTGATGGAATCCTTGATGGTCAGTAAGTGAGCTCAAACAGCCCTGTATGGGACTGGCACAGCTTGCGTCTTCTAATGTGATAAACTTAGAGTCCATTTGTTCTGTGCCTTCCTTTTTTGCTGTTTTGCTAACACTATCTTTATATGTCTCATTACCTGGACTGCCCCCCTTGGTCTTCTTAACTTCCTTAACTACTTTGTGAGCCTTTTACTTCCCCGGGGATAAACTACGACATACTTTTAAAAAGTCTGTTATGAGAGCCCGCTTGTTAGTTTTAATGCTGGTTTTGATGGGGGAACAAATGGCAATGGTAAGGGTGTGGTTGTCTTCTTGGATGTTATCTATTTTGCTCTCCCTTTCTTTTTCATGATTTTGAAGCTCTTCCAAATCCAGTTCCTTTTCCTTTTCCTGTGGCTTGCTGAAATTTTCCATTACTGTTTGGTCCTCTCCCTCCTTTTTGGATTTCTGTTGCTGGTTGCCTGTTGTCCCCCTGACTTTTCCTGATCTTATGGTGGGTTATTGGCACAGATTTTTTATTCAGTTTTTGGCTCACCTGGAGCAGTACGACTTGCTTGGGCGCGATTTCCCTGCACTTGTTGGTTTACTTGTAGTTTTGGTTGCTGCCACCTTGCACCTTTGTATCCTGGGGCGTGATGGTCTTGGGGTATTTGCTTAGTTTGCTTTAGGCACTCCTGGTTTGATCACTGAGCACCCCCGGACGCCCTAATTCGTCTTGCTTTGGCTTTGCTTGACTTTTATTTACTGAGTACTGAGTGATCTTACTTTTGTTCTACAGCCGGAGCGCCAGGAGGAGCTGCCGAAGAGTGGGACAAAGGGGAAGCAAGAGCGAAAGCGAAGGCAAGCGGGGCACACAGGGCGAGGTCGCAGGCAGCACCACGATCTAATCGTGCTAATCTTGCCGCCTCCACCGAGGGCTAACTCTCACTGCGGCCGCCTGCTAATGGCAGCCGCGCTTGCCACTTACCGCAGACGCCCTCACGAGACTCTTCGGTCCTCCGCTACCTCTGCTGCATCGGCTGCTGCTGCTCCCACTCGCTCACTGCGGAACCACGGGGCCATGGAGCCACGGAGCTTTGGCGTGCGGCTCGCGGCTTGCCTCGTTGCCAACAGCAGGACGACAGGACGACAGGTAAAGCCGGTCTCCTGTACTCGATGGAGCTTTTTTTGTCGTCCCCCGCTGTGTCGGGATCAGTGAGGGCTGGGAGCTGGGAGCTGCGGGGCAGCCGGTGTCTTCCTCGCTCACAACAATCAGCAATCTGCAATCATTGAAACCACTAGGTGTCGCTCTGTCTCTGTAAACTGGTGAGAACAGTGAATTTCGTAAGCAGGACTGTCCAACTGTCAGGGTTCACGGTAGGTTTCCTCCTTCCCATCTCACTCTGGCGACTATTTCCCCCTCACAGACTCAACTGAAGACAGTTTATCCCCTTAGCTGGAGTGCTAGCTGGCACCGCAGAAATTGTAACATGGCTGCCAAAATTCCAACACTGCTACAGCATATTGCTGTTTAGCAGTCTAGTCTCTTGAAATAATAAAGGTCAGGTGAAGTGCGCTTCAACATTCCACAGTGCACTTCACTGAAGAAATTCCTGAGAGAGTATCTGTTCCTGAGGCGTCGCGAAAGTTAGTTAGGGTAGTTGCGTTTAAATATCGGGTTTTAGTTTCGTCGGAATTCTCTTGCACTATGAAATAAGGTCAGTGTATATTTAAAAGAACCAAATGCATTTTTCTGCTTAAGCTGATCGTTCAAATAATAGCACTCTTCAAAGAATTCCCCAGTGCTTATATTTGAAAAGACTCTTGTCACGCTTGGTTGAGAAGGTTAAAGACCGTGATGAATTAAAGTAACTTAGTCATTTTCCTTTTTACCGCATTTGTTAAATGCATGTGAAAGAGATTAGTCATCCACTTGTCACCAAGGTTAAAAGGGTCAACTAACTGGTAGTTGAAATTCGTTTGTGTTAAAGAAATCTCCAGCTCCTAAATAAATCAAATAAGATGGAAGCACAAGCTTGCACAGACAAATTAAATTAGCACAGTTGCCTACAATTCATTTAATTAACTACTGAAAAGGAGTTCAAGAGAACCCTATCGTTTCTTCAATACTAAAAACTTGTGAAGAGCTCTTTATTAATTCAGAAGAAAAGAAGAATTAAAGCAGCCTAATAAGAATTAAACTGATAAGATAAAGGAGCGTAATACACAGTGAGTACAGTAGATGAAGGGCAGAATAAATATAACCAATTCCAAAAAGAAAAGAATAATAAGCAAACACTTACCACAATCTTTCTTGCATCATAGCCACAAGCCAGAATCTGCGGCAGGACGTTCCTGAAATAGAAAAAGAAAATAAACAAGCTAAGTAAAAACTTCTCATCTCAACCAGACAAACAACACGAGAAGTAAGAAGAGTAGCAAGCTTCCCAAGTTTCCCTGGTAAGATAAGTTATCTAATATAAAAAGAGAAGTTGGTCACAAGTAAGTGTTGTGCATATGCTAAAGTTGAATTGTGTACAGGTCTGCAAGAAATAAGAAGAAAAGAAGACCTTGCAGAACCGGCAGAGCGCAGGAAGCTGTCTCTTCTCTGTCCCCACCCCCTTTCCCCCCTTAGAACTTACCTGCGATGGAATGCTAGAAGGCCTAGCAGGGAAGGTTCTGAGAAGGGCATTGGAACTAACGTCGTTCTGCTCCTGTGCGGTTCAATAAAGGAAAGACATTGGCCCTGACAGAGTAAAGTGCCCACGTTGGTACAAGCACCCGAGCAGAATGGCAGAGGGGTTTGATTTTAAAAATCTAGGTGAGATTTTAAGTAACATTCAAAGAGATTTGAAGGCAGTTAGGGAGGAAAATAAAATCCTTAGACAAGAAATAATTACCTTTAAAATGGGAGATACAGTTTCAGGGACCAGTCAAGGAACCACATTCTTAGAAACCCAAGGACCAAACACAAGTCCTACATCCGTAGCCCCCACACAAGTTATCCACTCATTGTCCCCAGTAATCCCTCTTGCTCCTCCGGAGAGGTTTAATGGAGACCCGCACAAAGCACAAATTCTTTTGACACAATGCTCTCTGCATTTCATGTGCCGCCCAACGATTTTCCCCGATGCTCAATCCTGGGTAGCCTTTATCCTCTCCTATCTTAGTGGAAATGCCGCTTCTTGGTCGATGCCTCTTGTTACCAAAGATGACCCAATTTTGTACAATCTAGACAACTTCAAAAAGAATTTCTCCGAATTTTTGATAGAAGAACTGCATCACAGGCTTCAGACAACGAGCTGTTAGAGTTGAAACAGGGAAATCGAGAGCTAGTGTCGTATTTGGCCCAATTTAACAAACTGGTGGTCGAGACCAACTGGCCCGAAGATAAAAGAGCAGCTGTATTCTACAGAGGACTGCGAGAGGAACTCAAAGACGTGTTGTCCCAAATTCCCAATCGTCCTTCTGACATCTCAGAATTAGTAGACTTAACTCTAGAAATCGATTATCGACGAAGCGAACGGAAAGGAGAACGAAGGAGGGAGTTCAGGTCCAGTGTTCCCCGTTTTGATCGGGTAAAGGTCGAGTCTACGCGGGCTGCAGAGAGTTCTTCTGGAGTAGAACCCATGCAGATCGGTGTGGTCAGAGGTCCACTGACGAAGGAGGAGAAAGACAGGAGAAGACTGAATAAGTTGTGCCTGTACTGCGGTGGAGGTGGACATTTTGTCAAAAATTGTATAAAAAGAACTAAATTGCCCGCAAAGGAGAAGGAAAACTAGCGGCACCACCGGTCAGCGGAGTTGGACTGGTGGATGCGAATGAAGGAACAACTCCACATAATCATCAGTTGGCAAACACTCTACAAGTCTCCTCACCCCATTTGGTTATGACAGTGACGTTAAGATTCAGGAATGAAGCTTTGGCGGGAATTACGGTTATGGTAGATTCTGGAGCAACTGGAAATTTCTGCGATCACAAATTCGCTAGCCAAATTGGACTACAAGCAATTAAAAAAGAGAAACGTGAGAAGGTTAGAGCAGTGGATGGTACGGATCTAACTTCAGGGCCCATAACCAGTCACACAGAATTGGTGCACATGATTACAGTCGAAGGACATCAAGAAAAATTGCAGTTAAATCTAATAGACGCCCCTCAATTCCAATTGATTCTAGGTTTGCCGTGGTTGACAGAGCACAACCCACAGATCAATTGGGGAGCTCGAACTATTCAACTAAATTCGGAATATTGCACAAGAAATTGTTTCAATTGTCCAACAAATCCTTCTCAGCCCAGTGCAGTCGCCCAGTTGTGTGAAAATGGAGGTTCGGTGTGTGTCATACAAACTACTGTTGTACCTGAAGAGTATCAAGACTTTGTGGATGTTTTTGAGGAAGTGAAGGCTGAGATGCTACTGCCCCACAGACTCTACGATTGTAAAATCGACCTTGAACCTGGGGCTAACTTGCCATGCAGCCGGATCTACGCTTTGACGGAGAAAGAAAACATTCATTTGAAGTAATACCTTGCCAAAAATTTAGAGAATGGATTTATCAGACCATCCCAGTCTCTGGTCTCCTCCCCTCTTTTTTTCGTACCAAAGAAAGGGGGGGATCTCAGGACTTGTATTGACTTTAGGGCAATTAACAGGATAACAATTAAGAACCGTTACCCGCTACCCCTAATTTCCGTATTGATTGATCAGGTGAAGGAAGCGAAGATTTACACTCGTCTAGATCTACGAGGAGCATACCCTTTGATCAGGCTCCGGGAAGGCGATGAGTGGAAGACTGCGTTCAGGACTAAATATGGCCTTTACGAGTATCTGGTCATGCCGTATGGTCTTTGCAACGCTCCAGCGGCCTTCCAGTACTTCATCAATGATGTCCTAAGTGAATTTATTGATCGATGCGTCATAGTTTATATAGACGACATATTGATTTATTCAGACTCAGTTGAAGACCACCCAAACCAGGTCCGAGCTGTTTTACAACGATTACGAGAAAATTCACTATACGTAAAACTGGAAAAATGCCTGTTCAATACTGATACAGTGGAATTCCTGGGCTTTGTATTATCACCTGCAGGAGTGAGAATGGACGAGCAGAAGGTGAAAGCTATAACGGAGTGGAAAGCCCCTACCAGTGTCAAAGAGGTTCAAAGCTTTATTGGATTTTCCAACTTTTAACGCCGATTCATTCACGGATTCTCCCAGAAACTTCTCCCCTTAACTCGTCTTCTAAAGAAAGGAGTTCCATTTAAATGGTCTGAAGAAGCTGAAGAGGCCTTTAGATTGATGAAAGACAGCTTTACCACGGCACCTGTTTTACTTCATGCAGATCCCTCTGAGCCTTTCTATTTGGAGACAGATGCTTCGGACCTGGCCATCGGAGGAATACTTTCACAAAGGCATAAGGATACGGGACAATTACACCTGGTGGCTTACCGCTCCCGTAAGCTCAACCCTGCGGAATGTAATTATACAATTACCGAGAAAGAACTTTTGGCAGTCAAAGATGCCTTTAAAGATTGGAGGCACTACTTAATGGGAGCTAAGCACACCGTGACGGTGTTTACGGATCACCGCAATCTGAAATTCCAGCGATCCGCTCGTACTCTCACACCACGACAACTACGTTGGTCTCTGTATTTCGCAGATTTCGATTTTGTAATTACCTTTCGTCCAGGATCTAAGAATGGAAAGGCTGAGGTTCTCTCTCGATTGGACACCGAAAATCAAACTCCTGTCATTACTAACCAACAAATCATACCTGAAGATAAAATCATTGGAGTTATCTCTCTGGAGCCCTTCGAAAATCACGTTCGGAATACCATGTCTGACCTGGAAATGGAGAATTGGGCCACAGAAGATCCTCAACGTCTCGTCCACAACGGTCTTCCATATCATGGCACCAATCTGTATTTACCTACTAAGGAACTCCAGTTGAAGGCAATGCAAGAATGTCACGATAACCCTTTGGCGGGCCATAAAGGCGTCTCCAAAACTGAAGAGTTACTTAGACGTAGTTTCTGGTGGCCATACATGTGCAGAGACATTCGTCAATACGTTCTGGGCTGTGAGATTTGTGCACGGGGAAAATCGGACATGCAGGCTCCAAAAGGTCTTCTACAACCCATGCCAACCCCCACATCCTTGGCACACAGTCTCCCTAGATTTAATTGTAGATCTGCCCTCTTCCCATGGTTATGATACCATTCTTGTGGTAGTGGACACCTTTAGCAAGATGGCACACTTTGTACCTTTCAAGGGAACACCTACTGCTAAACAACTTTCCCAACTTTTTAATCAACATATCATTCGCCTTCATGGCATTCCAAAGGTACTCATTTCAGACAGAGGCTCGCAGTTTCTATCAAAATTTTGGAAGGCCTACATCAAAGGTCTTAATATAGACCATCGTTATTCTACCAGTTTTCACCCAGAAACTGATGGGCAGACTGAACGCATTAATCAAGAACTAGAACAATACTTACGGCTTTATGTTGAAGCGCACTTCACCTGACCTTTATTATTTCAAGAGACTAGACTGCTAAACAGCAATATGCTGTAGCAGTGTTGGAATTTTGGCAGCCATGTTGCAATTTCTGCGGTGCCAGCTAGCACTCCAGCTAAGGGGATAAACTGTCTTCAGTTGAGTCTGTGAGGGGGAAATAGTCGCCAGAGTGAGATGGGAAGGTGGAAACCTACCGTGAACCCTGACAGTACCCCCTCCCAACGGGGTTTCCTCCAGTCGAGGTTAGGCTGGGAATTTGGCATGAAAGGCTTTAATTAATCGGGGGCATGAACATCAGTACTTTTTTCCCAAGAACGCTCATCAGGTCCATAACCCTTCCAATCAATGAGGTAGAAAAGTTCAAACGTTCCGTCCATCATCCCCTTTTGTATCGCTTTGTTCGCCCTAAGTTGGCGGGGGTATGCCCAGACGTGGGTCCCTTGCTCACTTTGCCACTGGATTCAAGCAAGCCTGGCTGATGACGGCTGGGATGCCAGAAACCGGTCCTAGGATGCTTGTTTCCGGTCCAGGGAAGACATGGCTTGGCAGTTCGGGCTGGACTGTTCCCATGAGGCACAGGGTCAGACTGATTTGCATATGGCCATGTCTGAACTGGGGTGGTGGAGTGAGCTAAAGAATGATGATGGATTAAACCCAGATCAGTTGACTGGGGGTGAGTGTTTGATTGGCTCAAACGTTCCGTCCATCATCCCCTTTTGTATCGCTTAATTAATCGGGGGGCATGAACATCAGTACTTTTTTCCCAAGAACGCTCATCAGGTCCATAACCCTTCCAATCAATGAGGTAGAAAAGTTCATTACGAATGATGCGTGAATCTAAGATGCGTTTAACCTCATACTCCACCTCACCATTAAGAATTAAAGGATCCGGAGGAGAACTTTTATGCAAATCTGGTTGAATGGGTTTGAGGAGAGAAATATGAAACACTGGGTGAATTTTAGTAGTGCCTGGGAGAGCTAATTGATAAGTGACAGGATTGATAACCTTCTCAATAGGATAGGGACCCATAAAATGGGGCTGGAATTTACGGGAACCCTTGAGTCTAAGATTTTTAGTGCTCAACCAAACCAAGTCTCCTGCCTGAAGATCAGGTTCTTTTTTACGTTTGCGATCAGCGAAGTGTTTATAACGATCCTTCGCAATCGACAAGTTCTGGATTACAGAGTGGTGGATTTTAGTCATTTGTTGAGCAATGTCTTGAACAGCTGGAACATCTATCTTATCAAAATTAGCATGAGAATTAGGATGTCTGCCTGCGTTTACAAAGAAAGGGGAATGACCAGTAGATACATTTTGAGCATTATTGTAGGAGTATTCAGCTGTCCATAAATGGTCAGGCCAATCACCCTATTAAAGCCGTGACGATAGACTCCTGTACACTGAGGCCAGAGACCCCAATCCTGGTGCAACTAGGAGAGTGGTAGTTGCTCAGCTGTGCAGAGAGTTCTTACTAACTCTAGATCATGAATCCCCCTACCTGGGCATCTTGGCCAGACCAAGACTTGGGAAAGGTTAGTGAGCCATTTTTACTGGCCCCAGTTGTCCCAAAAAGTCAAGGAATTTGTCAACTCCTGTGTCACCTGTCAAGCCAGTGGCAAAACAGGTGGACACCCAAAGACCCCCTTGATACCACTGACAGTGGTTGGGGTTCCCTTTGAAAGGGCAGGTGTGGACATAGTGGGTCCACTTGAACCTCCCACAGCATCAGGAAACAAATTCAAACTGGTGGTAGTGGATCATGCCACCAGGTATCCTGAGGCAATTCCCCTTAGGTCAACTACAGCTCCTGCAGTAGTCAAGGCCCTCATTGGTGTCTTCACCAGGGTAGGGTTTCCTAAGGAGGTGGTTTCAGACAGAGGGTCAAACTTCATGTCTGCTTACCTGAAACATATGTGGAAAGAGTGTGGAGTGCAGTACAAGTTTACTACACCCTATCACCCACAAACCAATGGACTTGTTGAGAGGTTCAACAAGACATTGAAAGGCATGATCATGGGGCTCCCTGAAAAACTCAAAAGGAGATGGGATGTCCTCCTGCCATGCTTGCTTTTCGCCTACAGGGAGGTGCCTCAGAAGGGAGTAGGGTTTTCCCCCTTTGAACTTCTGTTTGGCCACCCTGTTAGGGGACCACTTTGTCTTGTTAAAGAGGGTTGGGAGAAGCCTCTCCAGGAACCCAAACAGGATATTGTGGACTATGTGCTTGGCGTAAGGTCCAGAATGGCTGAGTACATGGAAAAAGCTTCCAAAAATCTTGAGGCCAGCCAGGAGCTTCAGAAGCACTGGTATGACCAAAAAGCTGCACTGGTGGAGTTCCAACCAGGGCAAAAGGTGTGGGTTTTGGAGCCTGTGGCCCCAAGGGCCCTCCAGAACAAATGGAGTGGTCCTTAACCCATTTTAGAGAAAAAGAGTGAGGTCACCTACTTGGTAGACCTGAGCACTAGCAGGACACCAAAAAGTGGGGTCCATGTGAACAGCCTAAAGCTTTCCCATGACAGGGCTGACATAACCATGCTGTTGGACACTGATGAGGTTCAGGAGACAGAGAGTGAACCTCTCCCTGACCCCCTCTCATACAGTCCTAAAGATGGATCAGTCGATGGAGTGGTCTATTCAGATACCCTCTCTGCCCAACAGCAGGCTGACTGTAAGCAAGTCCTGCAGCAGTATGCTGAGCTCTTTTCCTTAACCCCTGGTCGGACAACCTGGTGTACTCATGATGTGGACATTGGGGACAGTGAACCTGTCAAAAATAAAATCTATCGCCAGTCTGACCAAGTTAAGGAGAGCATCAAAGCTGAAGTAAGCAAGATGCTGGAGCTAGGGATAATTGAGTCCTCTGAGAGCCCCTGGGCCAGCCCAGTGGTTCTAGTCCCCAAACCTCATCCCCAGGGTGGAAAAAGTGAAATGAGGTGTTGTGTGGACTACAGAGGTCTTAACTCTGTCACTAAGACAGATGCACACCCTATCCCAAGAGCTGATGAACTGATAGATAAACTGGGTGCAGCCAAATTTCTAAGTACCTTTGACTTAACTGCAGGGTACTGGCAGATTGGCATGGCACCAGGAGCCAATGAAAAAACATCATTCTCCACACCTGATGGGCATTATCAGTTCACTGTTATGCCTTTTGATTTAAAGAATGCCCCTGCCACCTTCCAGAGGTTGGTGAACCAAGTCCTTGCTGGACTGGAGTCCTTTAGTGCAACATATCTAGATGATATTGCTGCCTTTAGCTCCACCTGGCAGGATCACCTGCAGTCCTAACTAACAAGGCATCCAAATGCCAGATATGGCAGGGAACAGTTGAATACTTGGGGCACCTTGTTGGTGGCGGCCAAGTGCAACCCCTACAACCCAAGATCCATACCATTCTGGACTGGGAGGCTCCAACAACCCAAACTCAGGTCAGGGCATTCCTTGGCTTGACTGGGTACTACAGGAGGTTTGTGAAAGGGTATGGGTCCATTGTGACACCCCTCACAGAACTCACCTCCAAAAAGATGCCCAAAAATGTAAACTGGACAGTTAGCTGTCAAAAGGCTTTTGACACCCTGAAAGAGGCAATGTGCTCAGCACAAATTCTCATGGCTCCAGATTACTCCAAGCAGTTCATTGCGCAGACTGATGCCTCTGAGCTAGGGATAGGAGCGGTCCTATCCCAGACCATTGATGAAGGCCAAGACCAACCTGTTGCTTTTATAAGTAGGCGGTTACTCCCCAGGGAGCAGCGTTGGAGTGCCATTGAGAGGGAGGCCTTTGCTGTGGTTTGGTCCCTGAAGAAGCTGGGACCATACTTGTTTGGTACTCACTTCATAGTTCAAACTGACCACAGACCTCTCAGATGGCTAATGCAAATGACAGGAGAGAATCCCAAATTGTTGAGGTGGTCCATCTCCCTACAGGGAATGGGCTTTACAGTGGAACACAGACCTGGGACTGCCCATGCCAATGCAGGTGGACTATCCAGGTTCTTCCACTTAGAAAATGAAGACTCTCTAGGGAAAGGTTAGTCTTATCCTCTTTCGTTTGGGGGGGGGGGTTGTGTGAGAAAGTGCCCTCTTTCCGCATGGTTGTCCCCACTTTTTGCTGAATTGCTGATGACCAGCGGGATGAGGACAACCAGGGACAGGATTAGCAGACCCAAGTGGACAGACCAAAGAGGACCAGTACCAAGAGACCAATGGAAAGAAGGACCAGAGACTGGAGGGCCAAGACCATGGACATCAGGTCAAGGAGGACCAAGGGGTTAGAAGCAAAATGACCATGACTAGGAAGACCACAACCAGAAACGACCAGCTCTAGCGGGAGCTGAAGACCCTAGACTAGAATGACCAGGTGGTTATAACGGATAAGAAAGTCTAGGTCCAATAGGATCAGAATCAGAAGATCCAGGAATGTCAGACTCAGGGCGATCCTAAACCTGGGTGACAAGAACTCCATGAACCAGGTTGGCCTACAACATAGAAACTATGAGGACCAGTGCCAGAGGGATGTGGCCACCAGACCCAATAGGAACATTAGTAGGAGGACAATGATAGAAGGGCCCATTGTCAGATGGACAAGAACAAGGTAGACTGGGCACACCTGGATATGTCCCTGTAACCTTTGGTTTTTTCAGTTAAATATGTGTGTGTGTGTGTGTGTTAGTGTATGTTCAATCAGTAAAATAAACAACGGTTAAACATTAGTTATAGTTAGGAAAACTTCATTTATTACTTCTATAGAAAAAAAACTTACACTACACAAACCTTAAAAATTAAAAAGTTATAGTTATAACTTAAAGTTATAATTCACAACCCTCCCTAAAATTACTATAACTCGGGCACCTTCGTACAGAGTCTTGTCAACTCGCTTCACAGACTAAAATAACTATAACTCGCACCTTCCCCATGCACTGCTTTTAGCCTTTGATATTACGTCACTTATAGCACGTTAAATGATAGCATTCATAAAGAGACGCATGACATCTCCAATGACATAATTTATGAGAACAGTTCATGGTAGAATGCCAAGTTATAAATTTAAGTTATATCTATAAAGTTATAGCTATAACTTTAGAATTTTTAAGGGTTGTGTAGTTTAAGGTTTTTTTATAGAAATAATATATGAAGTTTTCCTAACTATAACTAATGTTTAAACGTTGTTGTTTTTCATTGAATTTAAGTGTTTTTTCTTTTTCTAAAGTTTCTTTTAACAATATTATGTTCTTTATCATGGTATACATTTTTTTAAAACATTTTTGTACCACTGTACTTGTGCGGCAGGTCAAAATTCATTATGAATGTCAGCATTGTCTGCGTGTACTGTGAAAATACAGCAGTACCTTCGTAAGTTTCTAAAATTATATTTACACCAAAGTATTATATTTCATTTACATTATGGATTTAGAGTTTCCTGGATTGTTATGTTTTTAGTTGTATTTGTGTTAATATTGAAACTATACCTTGTGTTTGTGAACTATATCGTACGGTTCCTGCTAATTAAGTAGGAGTGTGCATTTGGACAAACTAAACCTCAATGTATGGGGGCTGTGTCTACTCATACAATCAGAATATGTTGGCCCAATTCCTGGCTAACTCAGGGTGCACCACCTGGACCTCTAAACCTGACAGGGTACCTGATGGTGTTTGCAACCTCAGAACGTGAACACTCTAATTCCCCCAAGAAATCGTGGAAACAGATCAACCCTTTTGTTGTTACCTCGGACTCGCCCAAAGGATGACACAAGAAATACACAAAGTGGCATTTCAAACATTTATTAAAGCAATTCGATTCTTGTGTAAAATATGCCACCCACAATCATTAGTAGAAGGAAACAAAGTATTGTTACCAGCATTACAAGAACGGTGCAAAAATATGAATAATTCAACCATTAAAATTGTTTCAGTGATTACATGACTATATGATACTCCTACCTAAACTACCTATCCTATACAGAGCATAGCTTGAATTGTTATATTCCATATAGGTACCCTGATATAGGCCCAGGTACTATCCTAACCTTTCACCTACATCCTCCCCTAGATTACATACATAACTGGTTTTTAGGATTGACCCTTTATCTAGTTACGGTACTTCTTACAGAACGTGGGGTTTGCCCTGAACAATAGCCTCATACATTATGCATGAGGATTCTTGAATTCTTGGAAACTCAGCAGGACCACCATCTCCTGCATAATAACTATGTACAAGGTTCATACACGACGTCATCCTAAGTCCGACAATAGTACAGTGAGGTAGAATCCCTGAGGACACCTTTGGGTATATAAACATCACATCTTGCTGAGATAGAGGGAGGAGATCAGGTTCCTGCATGCAGACACTCCAGCTCGCAGTGTTCTGACATCCCTTTGCAGGGTGTCCAGCTCGAGACCAGACGGGGTCCCACAGTCTCTCACTTCAGGTAATGGGGTTGGCTCTATCCTAGAGGGATTCTTGGCTTATACACCTATATACATGCTAGGTACACTTAGGTACATCTAGTTAGGGTAGCATCGTAGGAGTACGCATTTTACTGTCATGTATTTTATATACTCGCCTGTATTCATGGTTTTGGCAAGATGGTAGAAATCTACCATCCTTTTACTTTCCTAGTGCTTCTAATCATTTATATCTGTTACTGTCTAGTGGTTGCTTCAGCACACCTATTTTACACTAGAATAACGACTGTTCAATAAATGCTTATTGAAAGATGTCCACACCGTTTATTCTGTGTATCTCTCTGAGTACAAGTGAGCACGAGTGACTGAGCGAAAAGTAAGCTACTGTTTCCAAGGTCCTGAGGGATCAAGGTTGTCATGTTCGATAGTTGCCAAGAACTATTCTCTCCTTGGTGAAGAGGGGATTCTAGTGGCACTGTGAACTAGCTGGTATACAGGCTAACATACCCGGTGAGGGTGTCTGGAATCAGTCTGGACACCAATCCCGCAGTGTATGTTGTTTAAACGCGCAGATCCTATATAGGTTTTATAGGAACTACACGACATGGCGCTGCCAACGCTGGTTTGGTACTTATTTAACAGTCAAATCTGAGTAGTTCAGTCATGCTGTTCTCAGAGACCCCTACTCACATTTCCCCAGAGACGTCTGGAGTGGGAGGGTACAAACTCCGCCACAGCTGAGTAGGCAAATCCTATGTATTGGCTGCAGGTTAATCAAGCTTGCAGGACAAATTGTTCCTATTGTGCATAAAACCTTATCTAAGTTCCCTTGAAAAGTCTTCTTACTAAAAAACAATGACCGAACAGGCAGACAACACTGTGCGTGCTATAAATCTCACAGACGAAGAAGATGGAGATGCAATAGACATTAAAAAAATGGTAGAAATGCCATCACCTTAAAACTAGCATCATTTGGAGTATCAGCTACAAGAAATAGAGTAAGACTCGGTCCGCTTGGAAGAGACGGAGCAACTTGGCCGGTATTAGCAGCCTACACACCACATACTGACATTGACACAATGCCAGCAGGAGACTTACATGATCTTCATAAAGAACTAATAAGCCTTTACAGAAACATGACACAGTTCGTGATGAGAACACTCACACTTCAGACAACCACAGCTATACCAACAGGGCCGAATTCAAACTGCTACAACTAAAATAACACCTCAAACATTACACGCAGTGATGGGTAAAATGCCCACTAAACGTGAATAAATGAAATTCTGGATAGCTCAAAAAATAACACAGCTAGAGGCAGTATTTCCACACACTAGCCCACAAGAAAAACACAGAATGCTAACAATGTGCTTGCCCATGGGAATAGCTCCCCAGATAGAGGATTGTACCACATGGGGTATAGTTTTCACTGCCATACATACCATGACTCATGGTATCCCGTCATTAGCAGTAATACTAGATGTATTAAGACAAATACAGAACGAGTAGGGAGCAGAGCCTGCTCTGAACTTAGGGATGAAATTACTAGGAAATTTTGCCAAGGTATCAGCTATAATATTAGCAAATATAAAGGAGAGGCAGCAGCAGGGATTTCACTCATTTACAACAGGAGATAGAATTACCAAAGATTATCGAAGACACCTGTCGTGTCGCCGCAAGTAAAAGGACCAGACACGAGTAGCAGTACAACCTCTCTTTATTCTCTTCTCACTTGTAGTCCCCGCGCCTCGCTCGGCGCTCCACCCTTCTGCTTCCTCCTCTCTCCCTCCTCCCTCCAGCGTCCCATCCTGCCTGGTCCTAGCGCCACCCGCCGGAACCAGGTATGATGATATTACATCTCCCTCTTCTTAAAGTCCAATGTTCACTCAGTTATAGTTCTTCGATAAGTCGGGAGGGTCTCCGAACGATTCTCAGTGGCCTGCGCGGAAAGTGCAGTTCTCTTGACCGTCTTGGGCTTGGTACTGTCTCGAATCTTTCATGTGTTTCAGTTTCTTGACTCGAGTCGTCTGTGTCATGTTCTGAATCTTCTGCATGGGTATATGGTGCTGGATTGCACTTCTTGAAGTGTGACACATTTCGTGTGATTCTCTTGTTCTCAGATGCGGCCGTAACCATGGTTCCTTTCCGACTCGTCACTCGTAGGGGCTGGTCACGGTATCGACTGTCCGTCTTTGCCTTCTGTTCTTGTCTGGCCGGCACCCAGTCCCCTTCTTGGATGTCGGATATTCTAGCGTTGCGGCGTTCATCCGCATATTCTGTCATCTTCGCTTTCTTGGCTTTATCAACTTCCGCCGTCATGTGGTCAGGGGGTTGGGAGCTAGAACGCACAACGGTGTCTGCGACTGGTATTCTGGTGAGCGGTGTTCTTCCCACCATCAGAGTGGCTGGGCATTTGTTGGTGGTGCTGTGCGGCATGGTTTGGTATGCTCTCAACTCCTCATTGAGTGCAAGTTGGGTGTCTCGCCGGTCCAGTTCAGCTTGTTGTATGGTTTTCTTTATTGTAGCCATAAACCTTTCTGCCATCCCATTGGCTTGAGGCCACATAGGATTGATTTTCCTGTGTTTGAAATTGAGGTGTCTGGCAAATTCTGTGAAGTCATGTCCATTGAATGGCGGGCCATTGTCTGTTTTTACTACCGTGGGGATTCCCCATGCAGCAAATGCTTTGTCCGGGACCGGTATGATGGTGGTCACTCTTGTTGACAATACCTGTTGCACTATAGTGAATCTGGAGTACTCATCCATGATGACGATGATGTATTTCCCGGACTTCAACGGCCCGAAGAAGTCAATGGCCACCTGATGCCATACGCTGTCTGGGAGTTCAGACATCTGGAGCGGGGGCGTGGTTCTTCGCATATGCCCTATCAGTTGGCATTGAGGGCAGTCTTGAAGCGTGGTTTCTACCATGTGATCAAGGGACGGGAACCAGACGCGCTCCTGTAGCGATTTCTTTGTTGCCACTACACCTCTGTGTCCCTCATGTGCCAAGTTGAGAACTCCTTGTCGTAACTGCTGTGGGATGACAATCCGTCTGTCTCTTAGAAGTAGTCCGTTGTCACTGATTGTAAGGTCATCTTTGACATGCCGGAAGGACACTAGTTCCTGTGTGTTGACACTTTGGTTAGTTGGCGTTTCCTCCAGGTGTCTCCATGAATTCGTGTGAATGCGGTGCATGATGTTTTGAAGCATGGCGCCTTTTGCAGTGGCTTCTGTGATCGCTTCCAACAGGACGGCTGGTGGTCTCTCCTGATCGATGACGAAGTGGATATATTCTTCCGCCAGCGAGTGCCTTGTTCGTGTTGAGGCCCTGGGATGTCTCGCTATATAGTCCGCTGGGTTCTCTGCTTTTCCTGGCTTGTGGAGGATCGTGTAGGTGTATTCTTGGAGGCATATGCCCCAGCGCTCAATCCTTGGTGGCATCTTCGCTCGGGGGTTTCCGAATATGGTTATGAGGGCTTGGTGGTCAGTGATCAGTGTGAAGTACTTCCCATAGACGAATATGTGGAAATGCTTGCATGCCCACACAACCGCCAGGCTTCCCTTCTCCAGCTGGGAGTATGCTTTCTCGGTGTCTGTGAGACTGCGGCTGGCGTATGCTACAATGTGTCACTGGTCCCCTTCGTCCTCATACTGGGCTAAGATGGCTCCGATTCCCACTGGGCTCACGTCAACCGTGATTTCTGTTTTCTTGCGAGGGTTGAAGTATGCCAGTTTGATGGCGGAACTTACTGCAGTCTTGATTTTGTTGAACGCTTGTTCACATTTGGCTGACCAACGGAAGGGTTGTCCTTGTTTTGTGAGTTCCTGCAGTGGGTAGCTAATGATGGCGTAGTCTTAGATATATCGGGCGCAGTAGCTGGCCATGCCCAGGAAGGATCGTATGTCACTGACATCTCGGGGGCAGGAAGTGTCAGCCAGTGCCATCACTTTTTTGGGGTCAGGTCGCATTCCCTCGCTGGAGAAGATGTGGCCATAGAATTTTAGTGTCGATTTGTGGAATTCACACTTGTCCCGATTGAGCGTAAGGTTGGCATTTAGAAGAGCGTGACACACTCGATATAACGCTTTGTTGTGTTCCTTGAGGGTGTCACCGAACACCAGGATGTCGTCGCTGTAGGTGAATGAGTTGGGAATATGATGGATAACTCGCCTTACTGCCTCTTGGAATATTTCGGCAGCTGAGGAAATTCCGAAATTGAGGCGTTTGTACCTGAAGAGCCCTTGGTGTGTTGAGAAGGTGGTGATGTAGCGGGATTTCTCATGAAGCTCAAGCTGGTGATATCCTTTGTTTAGATCCAATTGTGAAAAGACTGTTGCCCCGTTGAGGCGAGTGATCATGTCACTGATGTGGGGTCCTGGGTGTCTTTCGCGTTCTATGGCTGTATTTGGGGCCCTCATGTCTACGCACAGGCGCACCTTGTTCTCTGATCCCCGTTTAGGTACTACTACTACTGGGGATACCCACGGTGTGGGTCCAATCGATCTTTCGATAATGTCAGCCCTCAGTAAGTCTTGTAGCTCCTCATCCACTGCTCGTTGGAGGAGAAAAGGTACTTTCCAGTGATGCTGAGCTACGTGTGTTACCTGTTCGTTTATGTGTAGTCGGACTTTGAAGTGTGCTAGTTTGCCGAATCTGGTGAATAGCTTTGGGAATTTACTAATGATGTCTGGCGTTTCGTCAACTTTGTATAGGATCTCCTCTAATTTTAGGCGTTTGGCTGTGGGCAGGCTGAGGAGACAGTCGGCTGCTTCGGGTCCTTCTATGATGTGAATCTGTGCATGGACTGTTCTGTCTTCATTTGTTAGAGACGTGCAAAACTGTCCCAGACACGGTAGGGGCTCTTTGGACATCCATGTGAAGACGCTTACAGCAGCCTTCTGTAATTTGGGTTTTGGGTTCATTTTCTTGTATTCTGTTGTGCGTATGTAGTTGAGCGACGCTCCGGTGTCTAGGACAAATTTTGTTGGGTGATTCCCATTTGGATGTGCAGCCTCGGGTATTTTCTTAGCCTGTCGGGGTCCACTACCATGCATACATATTCGTCCCTCTCTTGAGATATGGGAGTGAGGGCGGAGGATTCCCTCGACGACAAGTGTCGGGACTGGTGTGTGTGTTGCGACCGTATACTGGATCTTGATGAGCTGGACAAACTGACTCGCCTCTCACGTACTGCTCTGGCGTGGTGGCGAGGTCCAAGGGTGCGTCTTGTTGGCGCAGATTCCCTGCGGGACGCTTGGCACACCAGTTCGAAGTGGTTTTCTTTCCCACAGCGGTGGCAATGTTGTCCCATGGCAGGACATGGGCCTGTCTGAGGGTAATCTTGACTGCAGCGTTAGCAGTGTAGTTGTTGTTTCCTGTTGCCGCTGTTCTTGTTCCCGCTGCAGGTTTGGCTTGCAGACTTTGGGGGCTTTTTGTAGTCTGACTGGTGCCATGAGTCTGCTTGAGAGTGGAGTCGGAAGGCTTGTTCGCGTTTCTCTGTTTTTCCTGCCTCCATCCTTTTTGCATGTTATTCAGCTTGATCATTTATTTGCATCAGCTCTTCGATGTCGTCAAGTGAGTAGTGTTTCTTTAGCAAACGACGACATAGTGACTCTGACTGGCACCCCTCTATAATTCGTAGGCGTAGTGCATCTTCTGTATTGAAGTTGTCAAATTCTCAGTAGTGAGCCAGCTGTTTGAGACGTGTGATGAAGTCACCCATCGGCTCGTCCTTTTCTTGTGACGCCAAGTTGAAGGTGCATCCTTCGTAATCCAGGTTTTGTTTGGGGAGGAATTTCCTGTTTAGTGCTTCTCTCACATCTTGATATGAGGTGGCAGTGACAGGCGGCAGTTCTTTGATGACTTGTCCGACGTCTTTGCCGATCAGGTTGCGCAGGGCGATGAGTTGTTGGTTAGGGTTGGTAACTCGCGACCCCTTCATGAAGTCTTCAAAGTCTTGTAGCCAGCTTTGCCATCTTGGACCCATGCCGCTGCTGGACGTGAGAGCCAGAGGTTCTGGGGGACATAGGAAGGACATGCCTAGCATTGCTGGACCTGGCTGCGCATTTTGTGATGAGCTTGGTTTTGCATTCTGCGAGGTGTCCGGGGGCACCGACATGCTGACGTGGCTTGTTGACTCTCTCCGAGGGTCAGCAGGTACTCTGGGCGTGGGGCCGGAGGTGCAAGGGTGTAGAGTGCCTTAACGGTGTCAGGATCCGTGGATGATCTGTTTGCAAGAATTTTGCCTGGTTTCAAAATGGCCGCCGTGATATTTGTAGGGTCTGTGGCTGTATGGCCTGACTTCAAAATGTCCGCTGATGAGGACAACCGTGCACGAGGCTGTGAGCAGAGCAGGCAGTAGGATTGCAGGCAGGCAATGAACAGGGACTTACCTTGGGCATGATGAGGCAGCAGAGTTAGGCAGTATCAGGCTTTGGGCTGATTGAAATCGTCGCGGGTGCAGTTCCTGTGTGCAGCCGGTATTTACACGCTTGGGAGCACGTTCAGAAGGAAAATCAGCTTGCACGCCGCTGACTCACCACTGCAGCATGAGTGGTATGGGCTGCGTCTCCAGACTAGGGTCGGCCGGTTCAGGATCCCAGCCTTTGTCGCCAGTTGTCATGTCACCGCAAGTAAAAGGACCAGACACGAGTAGCGGTACAACCTCTCTTTATTCTCTTCTCACTTGTAGTACCCGACCCTCGCTCGGCGCTCCACCCTTCCGCTTCCTCCTCTCTCCTCTCTCCCTCCACCCTCCAGCGTCCCGTCCTGCCTGGTCCTAGCACCGCCTGCCGGAACCAGGTATGATGATATTACAACACCTATGCTGAGTTAGGAAGAGATAATTTGGGAGCTAGACCAGTAAAACCTCAACTCATGGGGAGTCCTGAAAAAGAACACACCAAGCAAACACCTGCTTCTTCATAGAAGAAATGGCATAACAATAAACAACAAAAGAATAGAGAGAATAGATCTCAATCCAGAGGTAGGTCTCTTCAACAGGAGCCCTCCGAAAGGAGGTATAACCTTAGGAGCAGAGATAACATAAAAAACCTGACAGGTATCAGGATACTGATACACGTTCCTCTCGTTCCTTTCAGGGTTCATCAAAAAACTCAGAGAGGGAAGGACGGTCAGAACACACAGAAGAAGAGCGTGCAAAGTCCAGAGACACACAACGTGCTCAAGACTCCAAAAAATAAGAAAAGCTGAAATCAAAACCTCAATTTAAAAAGAAGTAAGTAGCAGGTCTAAAGATCAGACATGCCCAGAACTCTGAGGACTCCAATACTGAACGGGGAATGGGCTCTGACGATGCTAGACAGTGCAGCAGAAGTAACAATAGCTCGCCAGAACCTGATGGAATTTCTGGTGACAGCGGAGCTGAATGATCACATCAGGGTGGAAACACCTGATACGAGGGTAAGCGTTCCACTTAGGTTATATGAAATAACACTCCAGATGGAGGGGGACAAACCCAGAAAAGTTAAAGGTCTCTTTTGGGAGAACCTGACTCATGGCTACGACATCCTTTTAGCTGAAAGAGATTGGCCGCCTGGAATGGTTATGAATTGCCCAAAGGGAGAAACTGTAATATTTCCAGCCTTCTCCGGCCTTGTTCCTGTATACTTAAAACACACATACGCGCAGGAGTGGGCGGTAGCCCTTGCTCCGGCATTATATCGCAACCATGTTGGGGGGGATGAAGAGTCACCTCACCACGTAATTCCAATAAAATCTACTCCAACTCCACAGAGGCATTATCCAATAAAACAGGAAGCTAAAAAACTGGTCAGGGAGATCTTAGATCAACTTGAATACCAGGGTGTAATTGAAACTTGCACCTCTTCAATGAATAATCCTTTGTTTTCCAAAATGAAACCTGACAATTCATATCGTCTAGTTTTAGATTACAGACATCTGAACACTTGCACTAAAACATTTGCAGTACAGAATGCACATAGTGCCGCATTGATGAATAACATTGTGCGGAAAAAATAGAAAACAATACTAGATATCTCAAATGGATTCTTCTGCCAAATTATAGCGCCTGAGAGCAGATATTTGACAGCATTCTCAGCGCTGGGGGCCCCACGTCAATCTTGTCGACTCCCCCAGGGGTATAAGAACAGCCCGGTGTTGTTTTCTGCAAGGGTAACTGAATTACTTCAGAATTTGGATGAGGAAGCATTGTCCTATGTAGATGATATTTATCTGACGGATGATGATTTGACGGAACACTTGACCAGGGTGAACAACATAATTTTGAGGTTCGCCTCGGAGGGCTACAAATTTAACTTTAAAAAATCGAAAATTGCCCACCTCAATGTCCTATTCTTGGTATATGAGCTTTCAAGTGAAGGCAAAAGCCTGGCAGCCCACTTTTTAGAAAAGTTTGCGCTGCTCCAACCTCCAAAATCATTAAGAAATTTACAGTCCATACTGGGATTCTTGAATTTTGGTAGAACATACATTTTGGATTACGCAGAAAGAGTAAAACCTTTCTACGACCTCATAAGACCTGATTTTTCAGTTAGGCAATGGACACAGGAACACACAGATATCCTTCGTTCCCTACAAGATGATTTGATATCATCAAAACTCTTGCAGACACGCGTTAATGTCCGCAACCTGGTGATCCATGTAGTAGCGGGTCAATCTGGGTATACCTACTTAACCTTCAATGAAGGCGAAACAGTACCCATTCCATACAAATCGCGCTTGTACACAAACGCTGAGATGTGCTTTGCATCTACAGAAAAAATTCTGACAGCAGTACAGACTGCTGTAGTAAGAGAAAGAGCACTGGCTCAGGGGAAACGAATAATTGTCATAACTCCGGTACCAGCCTTAAAGGTTGCTACAAAGGCAAGCGTTCCAAATGCTAAAGCCTTACATCCGAGATGGATACAATGGGCTAATTCTCTCACTGCAACAGATGTAGAATACAGATATAATCCAAATCTAAAAACACAAGCATTTCTGCAATATGAACAAGAATATCCTCTCCCAAATGAAATAATGCCTCTAGATCAGTATTAATACATTATTTACACTGACGGATCTGCTCAGCCGGCCATTGGAAGTAAACAACAATACAGCCCTGCATGTGTGATTGTGAACGGTCGTATGCAGGAAAGCAAGTTCCATCCAAGCTGTACCAAAACACAGTCTCTAGGAGACTGCACGGCTCAGCTGGCAGAATTAAAAGCTCTATTACTGGTACTGATTAATACGGATCTGGATTTCCCCACACTGATTGTGTGGGATTCATTTTACTGTGTCCAGTCATACAATGAATATCTTCACTATTGGGGACAAAATGGGTTCAGGGATTTGAAAGGTGGCACAATTAGGCATAAATTGCTATGGGAACAGGAAGCTGAGTTGAAAAACGAACTACCGAGAGCTCGCGTGATACACACGCTGAGTCATCAGCATGATGACGTTTACGTTGAAGGGAATTCATTGGCTGATGAAGCCGCAAAGGGGCAGTACAAACTGCGTCCGTAGCTGCAATCACTCATTCAAAAACAAGAGTAGACGGAAGCACAATGATAGCTGCCATTGCTTCACGCAGCAAGGCACTGCAGCAAGGCACTGCCAAAAGGTTTTCCACTCAAGTACTCCTACAAGTTAGATGCAAACAACGTTCCATTTGCTCAGATTCCAGTAGTGGGGGATAGAGTGATACCAAACATGGATCGCAGATTAGGCTTAATACTAGCTGCACACGAGGGTCTGGGTTCTGCGCACGCGGGATTTACGGCGAAAGTTTCTTTACTGAAACAACGCTATTGTTGGCCAGGGTTAACAAAGCAGACCAAAAATGTTGTCTTAAAGTGCGACATCTGTCAACAGATGAAGGGTTCCACTGTAGCACGTCCAGTGCAGACATCATTGTTAATATCAGACAGACCGCTCGCATGTGTCTGTTTGGACCACTGTGGCCCCCAACAATCTGATGGGGCTTACAAGTATATCATGGTAGCAGTGGATTCCTGCTCGAGATTCCTATGGGTATGGCCTCAGCGCTCGGCTGACGCTCGAACTGTTAAAAGATTTGCGAGTCTTTATAGGGACATACGCAGTTGGCACATTACATTCTGACTGGGGCCCCGCGTTTAGCTCTAGGGCTTACAAGGATGCCATGGGAGGTTTGGGTGTAGCATTGCGGTACTTCTCTCCGTACCATCCCAAGGGAAATTCGGTCGTGGAGAGGAAAAAACGGGACTTAAAGCAATCTTTAACAGCTAGGGTAATAGGTTTGGGTGGTAGTTGGGTCAGTCACCTATATAGGGTACCGCGGGCCTTGAATATTATGCCAAGATGTTGTCTAGGGGGTGTCACTCCTTACGAGGTCCTATTTGGGACAAGAATGTGGGTACCTGATCTCGATTGTGAAAGCACAGTGGCAGATGAGAAACCATTCGACATCAATAAACATTTGGCTGTTTTACAGGATCTCAATGAGTCCAGAGCACTACTGAGTAATGTGCAGGTGAAAAGGACCGCCACTGGGGAAGTCAAGTCAGTCACGGCAAGACCTGCCTAGATCCCTAAAGTCGGGGATCTGGTCAGAGAAAAGATTGTGGACAAGAAAGAATTTGGACCATCTTACAGAAAGCCTGTACCTGTCCTGGTCGTTGAAGGAACAAGAACTGTACTTCTTCGCCGCTTGCAGGAAAAAAAGCAAAGAGATTCGTCTCCATTGATCTGATCAAACCACACTATGTGGGCGAAACTGAATAGTAGGCCTCGTGGGTTCCTGAGTGGCTGACGCCCTCCTCTCGCTACAATACAGGAAGTTCAGACAGAAAGACTCCTCACGTTTGAAAGTCACCCTTAAAAAGCAATGGAATAAACAACAATGCTATGGAACTCGTTCCTCTTGAACAAGAATTTCAAAACCAAAATGAAAGACAAATTTCAATTCCACCAACCACAGATGTCTACATCAATATGCCTCAAGAAGAGCCGTCTACAAGTTCAACAAAACCTGCTGAGCTACCTAAAATAGATCGAACTGCATCTGGGTTATTCATCGACTTTGATACCTTTTCCTTGGATCCAAGTGAACCTGAAACTAACACAGCCCCAATATCTCGTAAAAAAACAAATAAAAGACTTCTTCATTTTTCTGAAAAAGACATACCTGGTGTCACCTTGGCTAGAGCTTTGGATAATCACTGGGATACTGTTTTTTCTTTTCTGGATTGGCTTACTAACTACTTTCTGCCTACTAATTAATGGAACTTATCTTCGACAAAGCTCTGCAGCATCAAAAGTGAACTTGATCCTGAAACCTCATGTTTCATCACAACGTGAACAAAGAGACTTGTCCTTCGTGAACATTTCAGCTGTTCCTATACCCAATGGTATAGTATGGGACAAGATCGATTATGATATATTTGGCCCTACCAAACTTTTAAAAATACCTCACTTATTTAAAATTTCTTTAAATGATATCAATACCTCCAGTACACTTTCCGATGATTGGGATTTTGAAACTGTAAATAATATGTTGTCTGATTTAGAATAATCTGCTGCATTTTCTAGCAATGAAATGTTAGAAGACACATCAAACGTTAACACAATGTATTGTTATCAACATTATGGTCATCATTTTCTACACAAATCTAGTACACCTAGAAATGTTTTCACATATCACCAATGGGAACATTGCCCTACACCACCGAAAAGTAGTTCGAAAACATTTGCACAGACATTTTCATATTTTTCAGGGTTTAACACTTCTGACCCAACCTCATACTACTATAAGGTTGCGCCGACATCCACACAGAAAAATATGCTAACTAACACCAAACAGATTTACTCTGCTTCCTTTATTGCCCAGTTGTCTGAACAGGGTTTAGACTTATGGAAGGACACTATAGACTTAAAATCAGTCTGGGGTTCTAGGGACTGGCAAGTCCAGGGAACAGAAGTGCTATTTAGAGCATACCTCATTCCTCAGCAGATTATGTTTCTGAATGATACTGTGCAACAGACTACCTGTCTTGGAATAGCCAAGAACAAGGACTTGAACACACCTCGGATTCCAACACCATCACATACTGAGGAAAATTTTACATCACATGAGGGGGCAAAAATAGATTACATTTTACAATACAATAGAACAGACCCCGATTGGAAGGAATGGTTGGTTTGGCCCACAGACACAAATAGATGTCAAGAAAGATTCAAGAGTACCACCGAAGGGTTCAGTATCCATAGTCCAGACCCACGCTATGTACAAAGAGAACATCCCGGGGTAGTGACATCATACAGTGTTGGGAAGTTATGCCTCGATTGGCTAAGAACCTCAACACTACCCCAGGTGAAACAGCACTTATCCTTACTTACAGAGGATGTGGACCTATGGGATTTTTTATTAGGTCCCAGAAAGCCACGTCAAAAACGTTTCTTATATGCTGTCTATAATGAAATCTGGAAAATCTCCCAACAAGAAGCAGCGGAGAGACTTCGAGAAATAGATAGGATAGACCTAGAGAAGGCGTTAGCCTTAGTTGACAATGGTAAGACTATGTTAACATCCAGGATTTATTCACTGGGCAACATTGTATCTTCTGCTATGACATATTAGAACAAGACTTGTCCATATTACAGCACGGGCAATCACAACTACGTTCTATTATGTTATTAAGCTGGATGCTGCAATCTTTGTGTGCTGGTTATGTGCCTTGGCGTTTTATCGACAGTACGTCCTTGTTTTCTGCTTACAATCTAACAAAAAAACAGATAACAATGGCACAAAGGGGAGCAAAATATACAATGCTGCGTATTGAAAAATTGGACAAATTACCCTTTACTGTGGCAGAATCACCGTCCACGGAATGGTTAATCCATGGCCATATAACACTACTGGTCACAACTTTCCAGTTTCAGTATTGCCTAGAACAACAACAGGCGGGCAGATATGAAGAGATGGGTAGGGAATTCATCAAGGAATCTTGGGAACTACCGTACAGATTTTGATGCAGGAGTGGGGATCTGGAAGTGTTTCTAAATGGTACTAACTGCGGGAACGCTTTGAGTGGATCCCTCATATGCCAGGATATTATGCTACACAGAGCTTGTAATGGTTCAGTGGCAAACCTATATTGTCATTTGAGAGGTACCCCAGCAACTGTGATCAATCCGGTATTCAGGCTGCTCTCGAATGGGAGTTACTTGATGGTGAACGATCAAGGTTGTTGTGGGATGCTTCCGTGCATCGCATATCTCATCACAGTGAGCTCCAGGGTTACTTGCTGTATGCAAGTATTGTTTCCACCAACACATACAGTCAGGGAGGCGCCGTTATGGCTTTCGTTGAATGTTTCCTTTATACGGTTTGATACTCTGAGCAGAATGAAAGCCATGCTTTTACAGAAAACCGTGCCCTTAACCTCCGCCCAGGAGACTTTTGATCTCCAGATCGCAAGGTCCTCGGCTGAGATACAGGCACTCATACGTACAAACTGCCCGTTCCATTTCACAGAAATGGTAGGCTGTATCTTTAACATGTCTGATACAACAGGCATCGTACACCTATTTAAGACCATAAGATCTGGACTGTTAAGCACCTGTCAGACGGTCCTCGAAGTTATACCAAATGTCATACACTCCGTATTCGGAAGCGTCTTTGGAGGACTTCCGCTGATCCTGTTTCTAATAGCAGGTATCCTGATTGTAATTTTTCTGCTATGCAACGGACGTCCTAGTCACCAAGGAGATGGAAAAAGCACTCCTGGAGCGTAAATACCGTGATCGCATGTTGCAACAACTGGACACACCTCGCCTACGGGAACTGAGCGCCTCTTGGTTCCTGTCATTTAGACCAGTCTGGATGGACTGCGTCTTACCTGTTCTCCGATGCCTGTTCTGCGGAGAAGAATGCGTGTTGGATCTTTGTCTGACACTCCCATCAGTTGCGCCATCGGACGTTGATGCTTTACTGGACCCGATAACGGCCCATGTTCTGTAGTGTTCCCAGCGTATTCCAATGTTGATGTCTGCATTCTTAGAGCCACAACAGGAAGTCTCTGCTCCTGTTGTTTCGGATACCGGCTCCTCCACCAACACCCAGGCCTTGGATGTCACACAGGCTGCCCCAGCATCGGCTGCTGGCAGTACAGAAGATCATCTGTGCTCAATTGACATAATCTGCGAGGTGTTACAGGGATCGTCGTCTGCGATGGCAGGCAACAGCGATGTTGCGTCTACCAGCAAGGACACATAAACATTTGGCCCGTCGAGTGCTGGGAAAAACTTTGGCTTTTTTTAAAAAACAACTAAATTTAGACTTTTTCAAACCAATTGACACTCTTGATGAATTGCATGGCTTTCCTATGCTTGTAGTTGTTCAGACTATATATACGGACACATTAGAACTATTGCTCGATGTACTATCCTAACCTTTCACCTACATCCTCCCCTACATTACATACATAACAGGTTTTTAGGATTGACCCTTTACCTAGTTACTGTACTTCTTACAGAACGTGGGGTTTTCCCTGTACAATAGCCTCATCCAATATGCATGAGGATTCTTGAATTCTTGGAAACTCAGCAGGACCACCATCTCCTGCATAATAACTATGTACAAGGTTCATCCACAACGTCATCCTAAGTCCGACAATGGCACAGCGAGGTAGAACCCCTGGGGACACCTTTGGGTATATAAACATCACATCTTGCTGAGATAGAGGAAGGAGATCAAGACTTCCCTGCCGACACACTGACGCGAGACGCTGAGGTTCCTGCATGCAGACACTCTAGCTCACAGTGGTCTGACATCCCTTGCAGGGTGTCCAGCTCGAGACCAGAACGGGGTCCCACAGTCTCTCACTTCAGGTAATGGGATTGACTCTATCCTAGAGGGATTCTTGGCTTATACCCCTACATACATGCTAGGTACACTTAGGTACATCTAGTTAGGGTAGCATCGTAGGAGTATGCATTTTACTGTCATGTATTTTATATACTCGCCTGTATTCATGATTTTGGCACGATGGTAGAAATCTACCATCCTTTTTCCTTTTTAGTGCTTCTAATCATTTATATCTGTTTCTGTCTAATGGTTATTTCAGCACACCGATTTTACACTAGAATAACAACTGTTCAATAAATGCTTATTGAAAGATGTCCACACCGTTTATTCTGTGTATCTCTCTGAGAACAAGTGAGCACGAGTGACTGAGTGAAAAGTAAGCTACTGTTTCCACGGTCCTGAGGGATCAGGGTTGTCATGTTCGATAGTTGCCAAGAACTATTCTCTCCTTGGTGAAGAGGGGATTCTAGTGGCACTGTGAGCTAGCTGGTATACAGGCTAACATACCCGGTGAGGGTGTCTGGAATCAGTCTGGACACCAATCCCGCAGTTTATGTTGTCTAAACGCGCAGATCCTATATAGGTTTTATAGGAACTACACAACAGAATGTGGTCTGCCAGATCACAAGGATAGCTAGACTCCCCATTTACCGATGTGAATGATTAATCTAGAAGTCGATCTGGTGTGGAAAGGCCTCTGTCATTTTCAGGATAGTGGTAAGAGTCAGCAAGGCTAGAAATCAGTCAGGGGCGAACGTCCAGGATAATTCAAGGAAGTGCTTCGCTCCCGAACCAAAGTTCAGATGCAGTTTATATACTCAAAACAGGCTCTAGCCACACCGTGCCTGATTTCTTGCTGCGCTTATTATTTTTTGTCTTTTCGACTGGTCTCCTAACGGACAAACAAAATGTATGGCAACGTGCTCAGTGTACTTTTACCCTTCAAGAAAATATACAGTGCTGGGATAAAATGCTTACAAAGAAATGTGCTTTGCAAGCAGGACACTTTCTGAGTATGTTAGCATGTACGTGTAAAAGTATGTCAAAAGTCTCGGACTAAAAAGATGTCAATTTTAAATGTGATACCCAAAATGGACGCTCATGTGCACTGGACCCATTGAACCCCACAACAATTGGTGCCACAAGATACTACAGCAGTACTTTCGCTTTTGTTAAACAACATTTCATTGACAAAGAACTCGGTTTATTTTAGGAAACACGAGGTTTACACTCCTTTCCGCATTTCATTTGAGATCTTCAATGGCGATGGTTGTAGTCTTTCGCAGAGGGAAACTCTTGTTTCTGCAAGTCACTTTTGACATTTTTCATTGGCTGACCAACAAGATCCTGTACTGTTTGAAGATGAAGAAAAAAGGTGGAGTGGAGGATGCAAGATGCGTAGAGTGGAGTGTCATCTTGTAGAGTGGATTGTTATAGAGTAAAGTGGCTTGATGTAGAGTGGAGTGGTATCTCATAGAGTGAAGTGTTATAGAGTGGAGTGGTATCTCATAGAGTGAAGTGTTATAGAGTGGAGTGGCATGATGACTAGTTGAGTAGCGTGTCGTAGAGTTGAGTGTTATAGAGTGGCATGATGTAGAGTGGAGTGTCGTAGAGAAAAGTGGCATGGAGTTTCTTAGAGTGGAGTGCAGTGTTGTAGAATGGACTGGTGTGCCGTAGAGTGCAGTGGTGTGTCATAGAATGGAGTTCCGTGTCGTAGAGTGGAGTGATGTGTCGTATAATGTTGTAGAGTGAAGTATAGTGGCTTAGAGTGGAGGTGCAGAGAGTGCAGTAGAGTGTTGTAGAGTGGTGTGCCGTAGAGTAGAGTGGAGGGGAGTGGCGTGTATAATGCACATGTTATTTCATAGATCTCTGTAAGTGTAAAATGCACATTTTATTTCATAAAGGTGTGTATGTGTATAATGTACATTTTACTTCATAGAGCTCTCTGAGTGTACAATGCACATGCTATTTTGCAGAGCTCTGTGGAGTACAATGCACACCCCTTTTCATGAACCCTTGTAAGTATACCATGTGCGACCGATTTTATGTACCTGTACAAGTAGTGCACCAGGTGCATCACATGTATAAAGCTCTCCTGGTGTTCCATGTGGTTACCATTTCATTTACCTCTCTAAATGCACCATGTGTGCCTTATTTGAAAAACGTCTTTACGTGTATAGTGCGCGCTTGTTTTCAAGAACCTTTGTGGGTGTCCAATGCACACGGCCCATTAATGAACCTATGTAAGTGTACTTCATTACAAACCTCTGTAAGCACACTGTTTGACTCTACGTTCAATAACTACTGTAAATGTACCATGTTTACATTATTCCATGAACCTCTGCCAGTGTTCTGTGCATGGTTTAGTTTTCAATAACTACTGTAAATGTATCATGTTTACATTATTTCATGAACCTCTGCCAGTGTTCTGTGAGTGGTTTATTTTATGAACTTCTGTTAGATCACCCCGTGTGCTCCTCTGCAAATGTAACATGTTCATCTCATTTCATTACACTTTCTAGGTGTCCCATCAGGCACGGTTCTAGAGGGTGGGCCAGGTGGGCCTAATCAAGAGATTTTGTTTGTTGCAGGATCAGAAAATTATTTATATCCTCCACCCTCCATTCCTGATTGTCGCCATAATAGCAATAGTTTAACTTATATCTGAAACCCTACGCCAACCGTCAGTAGCATGTTGAGTTACTCCAAGTGTTTGGGAATACATCCTGCATTCAGACAACTCACTCCTCATTCTCACTGCTCACCCTTCACTTTCACGCTCACCCTGCACTCACAGCGATCACACTGCACTCACACTGATCACCATTCACTCACGCTGTTACCCTGCACTCACATCATTCATCCTCCTCTAACCCTGCACTCACACGAGCACACTGCTCACCCTGCACTCACAGCGATCACACTGCACTCACACCACTCACCATGCACTCAAGCAGACAGTGGCAGGATCTGCATAGCGTACAACTCTTTGTGAAGGGGGGAACGTTTTCTTGGACAAGTAACGACTGTTTTAACTGCGTTTTTAACCGCTTTTAATAATAAAATTTTGCGCAACTCTGTGTATTTATCTTTGTTTACCGCTCTCACCTGTATTTTCTCTCTGGCCTTTGTTGTTTGTCTTCGCCCTGTTCCACCGCAGCTGCAGTGATGTTTGAGCGGAGGGCGGGACTAGGCTTTTCACTCACTTCCACTGTGCTAGCTGTTCACGGAAGTTGGCAGGCTAGTCTCGGCGGCTCTCTGTCTATTTTAGATGCATGCCAGAGCGGACGCGCAGCGGGAGCGCCGCCGGCGCGGCAAAGGCAAGCCCGTCTGCGCCCGTCCGCGGCAGGCCAGGGCTAGGGGCCAGAACCCCAGTTTGTATCGGGGTAAATCAGCGCCTGAAATATTCAGCAGAGCAATTAAAAGAACTAGGCCCTCCGGTTCTAGACCCATGTAGGCACAATCTATCTATGGATGTAGTGCCATTGAAGTGCACTCACTGCTCATATAAATCAGCTGTCCATAAGGCAGGGCTTGGGGAAAGGCATAAGTTAAAATTAGTGCTCATTAATTGTAGGTCTCCCAACAAACACAAGTTTGAAATCCACGATTGTATTCTAGACAATCAACCTGATGCCTTATTTCTCACGGAAACCTGGTTGAATGAGGACTCTGCCCCTGAGATACTGGATGCCCTCCCTCAGGATTATGGCATCCTTAGATTGGATCGCCTGATAAAGCGTGGGGGAGGAATAGCCGTTGTCTATAAATTATCCTTAAAATGTACACTGGATATAGCCAACATAGACAAAAGTGTAGCTGCCTTTTTTTCGATAACGGCAGCTGATAATCACACTGTCAAGGGCTTTTTGATTTATCGACCTCCTGGTCCCGCTACTAATTTTATCTCCAGCTTAGTGGAGCAAATGGTACAACCAGCACTTCGCTATAATAATCTGATAGTTTTAGGTGATTTTAACCTACACTTTGACGACCACACTAATTGTGAAGCTCAATCTCTATGCCAGGAACTAGCCGCTCTTCAGCTAATACTTAAATCCACTCCTCCAACACAAGGTCATATATTAGACCCTATTTTTGCTAACTGTTTAGATCTAGAAATTGAATCCCCGATTGCAGTCCTGTGTCTGACCACCATCTCGCTGCTTTCTCTATTCCTCTAGCTAAAATCCCCCCTATAGCTACTATAGGACTAAGCACCCCACACAGGAGATGGTCTAGATTTAGCTCGGCGAGTTTTATCCATGCCCTCGTGCAGAGTCGCCCTCTACTGGGAAAGGATATTAACAAGGCATGTAGCTCAGTGGATAAGTGGATTACGGAAGCACTGGATGTAGTGGCTCACTGGACCTCCAGCTTCCCTTGTAGACGGACTAAATCAGTACCATGGTTTAATGAAGCCCTAAGAACAGCAAAACAAATTTTGTAAGCGCCTAGAACGCATATGGAGGATAGATTTCTCAGACCACATTAAGACTGCCTATAAGCTGAACTTAAAGCACTACCACTCCCTTATCAAAAAAACGTGTGCTGCCTACTATAATGAGAGAATAGAGCAGGCAGATAACTCCTCCAAAGAGTTATTTACCATCCTCAAAGATTTGTCCTTGCTTGAGAGAACTGTGGCTCCTGCTACCAGCTCATCTGAGTCATGTAACCAAATTGCTGAGTTTTTTGTTGAGAAGGTAGTTAAAATATATGATACCTTTCCGGATGAGGCTCGTAATGGGATGCTCTGACAAATTGAGAGGGCCTCTGTGGATGGGGCTAACTCCATCTCTCAATTTTATCCACCCTTACTAGAAGATCTGAAAGGAGTAGCTTTAAGTATTAAATCCGGCTCTCCAACAGATCCAGCTACACCTAAGATCATGAGAGAAGGCCTGTGTAGGAGAGTAGGATCTGCTTCACATGGGTACCCCCACTTTTTGCTGATGCTTCACTGTTTTTCGACCTTAGTCTGGCTGGGGCCCTGCTAATCAGAACCCCAGCCTAGCTGCTTCCTCTTTAAAATGGTTTCCATGTGCCTTAGGCACATCTCTAATTGGAATCTGGAGTGCCCTTGTGAGTCCCTAGTATATGGTACACTATGTACCAAGGGCATAGGTACCTCAGAGGCCTGCCAGGGCTGCAGCATGTATTGTGCCACCCCTGGAAGGCCATCCGAAATGACACCACAGGCCTGCTACTGCAGCCTGAGTAAGGTGGTGCATGCACCCCTTACAGTGATATAGGTTACTTATATCACTACCTACATACACACATATAAACCTATAAGTCACTCCTATGGCAGGCCTTATCAATCCTGAAGGCAGAGTGCATGGTTCCTATGTGAGAGGGTGCCTCTGCATGAGCAGGACCCCTCTGCAGCGTTCGGAGACCCATCTCTGATGCTGTTTGTAGTGCAGCCTGACCATATACTCTTAAGTGCATTATAACCTCGCGTTAAATGCTAACTTTGGGAGGGCTGCACCGAAACATGTCGTGTTTGGTGTCAAACATCTTGGAATACTACCCCCCGCCAATTCTGGCGGCGGGGTAGCATTCCACCCTTCTAGAGGGAAAGACATGTTAACCCTGGCTTGCCCGGTAACTTCTTTCTGAAGCCCCAGCATCACAAAATGGATGCTGCTGCCACAGACACAAGTCTGGCCTCCTGCTGCTGACCGAAACTCCGGCAGTGGAGGCCTGGACAATAGGTTTCCTGTCACAGGGAGGTGTAACCACCTTCCCAGACAGGATAATGTGTATTGGGGCTGGGCGGGAGCACTCTCTGGTGCTTTGAAGTCCTGCACTGGGGGCACATTTGGTATCCCCTGTGCATACCCCAGTTCAAACCGGATCAGGAGCTTGCAGCCCCTGCTTTGGCGCGAACTGGACAAAGGGAAAGGGGTGTAGCCACCCCTCTGCCCTGACCCACCCATAGGTGGGACCACAGAGTTAGTCCCTCCCTGTTTTACTGTATAAAATGGGGAACCCTTGCCATAGCAAATTAGATATCCCTGGACGAAACTCTGAAACTAAATCCTGGACCTTCGACGCTCTACACTGCGATTAGAGGACTGAAGAATCTCCTTGGAGTCAAGGAGTGACTCCTGCTTGGCAGGCACCAAAGAAGCATCTGTCCGGTCTGCATCGACGAAGCTCCCGCCGGACGCCGAAGTCCCTGCATCCCCAGAGGTGGATTTCCTGACTTCCCTGAAGCTAGCCTGAGTCCACAGCGAAGCTGAGGCCCGTAGCTGCCGTGAGTAACGAGGAACCGTGACCCCTGGACACCGTGCACATTTGCTAAGTGCATCCTCTTCTGGGTCTCCCACGAAGTCGTGCTTTGGGCTCCGAGTAGCCCCAGCCTCCTGCACCAACTGCACTGAAGATTGCTGGCCTCCACTCCACGAGTGTCCTGTGGGCCAGCTCCACGTGCGACGTCCCGAGGCTCCTTCGCGGTCGCTAGCCCGTTGGCTAGTTGCCCTTCATGAAGGCCAATCCTTTTCTGCTTGGGCTCCCTGGTTGCTCCAGGCTTGCCCTTACTTAGTCTTGCTGGGTGAGTTCCCCAGACCTTGCTGGTCTGCACCATCGTCATCTCCGGCTCTCCCCGAGACTTGCTGTTGCCAAGGCCTGTTGGGTCCAATCCGGTCGCCGACACCTCAGCAAGCAGCAGACGTCGTGGGACAGTCCGAATCCTGCTCCTGGTCGCCGACAACGCCTCCTGGACATCGTGACTGCGGAGTCAAGATGACCGTCAATGCACCTGAAGCATCCGATATCGGTGGGCATCTGCTCATCGCCTTCCTGGTCACTGGCTAGTGACCCAGACTCTGTCCCCTCTGCTTTCAGGTTCTTCAGATCTCCGATCCACTCTTGGATCCACCCGGACACTTTTCCCTTGGTCGCCAGCAGCACTTTGCCGCAGATCTCCATAGGAATCGACGACGAAACCCGACTCCGAAAGGCACCTATGCACCGGCTTCCCTGGGTGAGGTAACACGAGTACTCCGGTGCTCCAGTGGGTAGAGACTCTTCAAAGTCCTAGATCTCAAAGGGTTTGTTCCTAGTCCTCCTTTAAGTGTCCCTTTTCTCTAAATTCCTGACCGCGACTTTCTCCATAGAAGTAAACGGCGTATCGCGGCTGTGTGTTTACACTGCACGCGTCCCCGTGGGTCCCCTGTGTCACTACCTTGGGTGGTTCCTTGTGGTCCAAGCACTTCTAGAGGCTCTAGGCCTTGTGTCTAGTTCAGTCGTGGTTCTTATACCACTTTATTGGTATATGGTTTGGTACGCCCCTAGGGCCCAAACGTGTATTTGTGCTATTATTGTGATTATTTAACTTATAACTTATGTACTTCGAACTCTAGCCTCATAAAGAGACTAGGGGGTGTGTTTAGCAATAAATACATATATTTTGAATATATACCTGGTGTGGTGCTCTTTCATTTGGTCACTCAAGAGATTATAGACTGGTAAAACAAGCTGCTTTACATTCCTTCAAGACTTAGCCTGAAGGCTGCTCTCCACAGCTACCACTAGGATAGCTTTCATAAAGGTTGTCTTTAAACCTAACTCGAATAAGGGTTGTATGGACTGGTACAAGGTGCCCACTATAATTAGTGGACAGCATATACCAGGCCAACTTCTCACATTGGTGTGCAGCGTGTGGGATTCCAGCTTGCTATTGTTTTACCAGATAATCTCAATTGAATTGATCAACTGAAAACCACTAAAGGTACCTAAGGTACATATAATTTAAGCTTAGAATACAGTAAGTTCTACTGAACTTAGAGTTGTGTGTAAAGTGTGAGAAGTTGGCCTGGCATATGCTGTCCACTAATTATAGTGGGCACCTTGCACCAGTCCAAACAACCCCTTATTGGAGATAGGTTAAAGACAACCTTTATTGAAAGCTATCCTAGTGGTAGCTGTGGAGAGCAGCCTTCAGGCTAAGTCTTGAAGGAATGTAAAGCAGCTTGTTTTACCAGTCTATAATCTCTTGAGTGACCAAATGAAAGAGCACCACACCAGGTATATATTCAAAATATATGTATTTATTACTAAACACACCCCTCTAGTCTCTTTATGAGGCTAGAGTTCGAAGTACATAGGTTATAAGATCTTAAATCACAGTAATAGCACAAATACACGTTTGGGCCCTAGGGGCGTACCAAACCATATACCAATAAAGTGGTATGCGAACCACGACTGAACTAGACACTAGGCCTAGAGCCTCTAGAAGTGCTTGGACCACAAGGAACCACCCAAGGTAGTGACACAGGGGACCCACGGGAGACGCGTGCAGTGTAAGTACACAACCGCGGTACGCCGTTAACTTCTATGGAGAAAGTCGGGATCGGGAAAATAGAGGAAAGGGACACTTTAAAGAGGACTAGGACAAAACCCTTTGAGATCTAGGACTTTGAAGAGTCTCTACCCACTGGAGCACCGGAGTACTCGTGTTACCTCACCCAGGGAAGCCGGGTGCATAGGTGCCTTTCGGGGTCGGGTTTCGTCGTCGTTTCTTATGGCGATCTGCTGCAAAGTGCTGCTGGCGACCAGGAGAAAAGTGTCCGGGTGGATCCAAGAGTGGATCGGAGTTCTGAAGAACCTGAAAGCAGAGGGGACAGAGTCTGGGTCACTAGCCAGTGACCAGGAGGGCGATGGACAGATGCCCACCGATGTCGAGTGCTTCAAGTTCGTTGACGGTCGTCTTGACTCTTCAGCCACGAGGTCCGGGAGGCGTTGTCGGCAACCAGGAGCAGGATTCGGGCTGTTGCTCGATGTCTGTCGAGTGCAGAGGTGTCGGCGACCAGATTGGACCCAACAGGCCTTGGCAACGGCAAGTCTCGAGTAAGATGTAGATCGTCGATGATGCAGACCAGCAAGGTCTGGGGAACTCACCCAGCAAGGGTAAGTGAGGGCAGGCCTGGAGCAACCAGACTGCCAAGTAAAGAAAAGATTGGCCTTCGGTAAGGGCTACTAGCCAACGGGCTAGCGACCGCGAAGGAGCCTCGTGACGCCGCACGTGGAGCTGGCTTACAGGACACTCGTGGAGTGGGGGCCAGTGATCTTCGGTGCAGGTGGTGCTGGAGGCTAGGGCTACTCGGAGCCCAAAGCACGACTTCTTGGGAGACCCAGAAGATGGTGCACTTGCAAGTGTGCTCGGTGTCCAGGGGTCACGGTCTCAAGTCATCCACGATAGCCACGGGCCTCAGCTTTGCTGGGGACTCAGGGTAGCCTCGGGAAGTCTGAGAATCCACCTCTGGTGATGCGATGACTTCGGCGTCCGAGGGGAGCTTCAGTTATGCGAACCGGACAGAAGCTTCTTTGGTGCCTGCCAAGCAGGGGAGTCACTCCTTGACCCCAAGGGAGATTCTTCAGTCCTCTAATCGTGAGTAGAGCGTCGAAGGTCCAGGATTCTGTTTCAGAGTTTCGTCCAGGTATAATCTAAAGTCCTAAGGACTGGGTTCCTACCTTTATTCAAAAAATAGGGGATGGACTACTCTGTGGCCCCACCTATGGGTGGGTCAGGGCAGAGGGTGGCTACACCCCTTTCCCTTTGTCCAGTTCGCGCCAAAGCAGGGGCTGCAAGCCCCTGATCCGGTTTGAACTGGGGTATGCACAGGGACACCAAATGTGCCCCCAGTGCAGGACTTCAAAGCACCCGAAAGTGCTCCCGCCCAGCCCCAATACACATTGTCCTGTCTGGGGAGGTGGTCACACCTCCCTGGGACAGGAAACCTATTGTCCAGGCCTCCCCTGCCGGAGTTTCATCCAGCAGCAGGAGGCCAGACTCGTGTCTGTGGCAGCAGCATCCATTTTGTGATGCCAGTTCTCTGGAAAGAAGTTACCGGACTCGTCAGAGTTAACATGCCTTTCCCTCTAGAAGGGTGGAATGCTACCCCGCCGCCAGGATTGGCGGGGGGTAGTATTCCAAGATGTTTGACACCAAACACGACATGTTTAGGTGCAGCCATTCCATAGTTAGCATTTTACCGCGAGGATATAATGCGTTTAAGAGTATATGGTCAGGCTGCACTACAAACAGCATCAGAGATGGTCTCCGAACGCTGCAGAGGGGCCCTGCTCATGCAGGGGCACCCTCTCACATAGAAACCATGCACTCTGCCTTTAGGATTGATAAGGCCTGCCTTAGGAGTGACTTATAGGTTTATATGTGTGTATGCTTTTAGTGATATAGGTAACCTATACCACAGCAAGGGGTGCATGCACCACCTTACCCAGGCTGCAGTAGCAGACCTGTGGTGTCAGTTTGGATGGCCTACCAGGGGTGGCATAATACATGCTGCAGCCCCTGGCAGGCCTCTGAGGTACCTATGCCCTTGGTACATAGTATACCATATACTAGGGACTTACAAGGGCACTCCAGATCCCAATCAGTGATGTGCCTAAGGCACATGGAGACCCTTTTAAAGAGGAAACAGCTAGGCTGGGGTTCTGAATAGCAGGGCCCCAGCCAGACTAATGTCGAAAACCAGTGAAGTATCAGCAAAAAGTGGGGGTACCCCTGTGAAGCAGATCCTACTCTCCTACACAACCCCCCCAAACGTAGGGACATTAAACTAACCTTGCCCAGTTAAGTCTTCATGTTCTAAGTGGAAATACCTAGAGAGTCCATCTGCATTCGCATGGTTACTCCCAGGCCTATGTTCCACTGTAAAGTCCATCCCCTGTAGGGAAATGGACCACCTAAGCAGTTTGGGGTTTTCACCCTTCATTTGTTTTAGCCATAAGAGGGGCTTATGGTCTGTCTGAACCAGGAAGTGTGTACCAAACAAGTATGGCCTCAACTTCTTCAGAGCCCAGACCACAGCAAAGGCCTCCCTCTCTATGGCTGACCAACGTTTCTCTCTAGGGGTCAGCCTTCTGCTAATAAAAGCTACTGGCTGATCCTGACCTTCTTCATTCAATTGTGACAGTACAGCCCCTACCCCCAATTCAGATGCATCTGTTTGAACAATGAACTTCTTGGAGTAATCAGGACTCTGCAGAATTGGAGCAGTGCACATGGCCTGCTTGAGGTCATCAAATGCCTTTTGACAGCTAACTGTCCACTGAACCTTTTGGGCATTTTCTTAGAAGTTAAGTCATTCAAGGGTGTCACTATTGATCCATACCCCTTGACAAATCTCCTATAGTACCCAGTCAGGCCTAAGAAGGCTCTCACCTGAGTCTGGGTAGTGGGAGCAGTCCAGTCCATGATGGTCTGGATCTTGCTCTGCAAAGGTTGAACCTGGCCTCCACCCACAAGGTGGCCCAGGTACACAACCTGACTCTGCCCTATCTGGCACTTAGTGGCCTTGATAGTCAGGCCTGCCTTTTGCAGGGCCTGTAAAACATTCCTGAGGTGGACCAGGTGATCCTCCCAGGTGGAGCTAAAGACAGCAATATCATCTAGATAAGCTGCACTATAGGCTTCCAGTCCTGTGAGAACTGTGTTCACCAACCTCTGGAAAGTGGCAGGTGCATTTTTCAGACCAAAGGGCATCACCACAAATTGATAATGCCCACTAGGGGTTGAAAATGCCGTTTTGGGCTTTGCAGTCTCAGCTAGTCTGATCTGCCAGTAGCCAGCTGTTAGGTCAAATGTGCTGAGATATTTGGCAGAGGCCAAAGTATCTATGAGCTCATCTGCCCTAGGTATTGGATGGGCATCAGTCCTAGTGACTGCATTGAGGCCCCTGTAGTCTACACAAAACCTCATCTCTCTTTTCCCACCACTGGTGTGAGGTTTAGGTACTAGGACTACTGGACTAGCCCAAGGGCTATCTGAGGGCTCAATCACTCCCAATTCCAACATCTTCTGGACTTCAGTCCTGATACAGTCCCTGACATGGTCAGGTTGCCTATAAATCTTGTTTTTAATAGGCAGACTGTCCCCAGTGTCCACTTCATGAGTGCACCGGGTGGTCTGACTGGGTGTCAGTGAAAACATATGTCTAAACTGATTGAGGACTTGCCTGCAATCAGTTTGTTGCTGGGTAGTGAGGCTGCCTGCCAAGGCTACACCATCAACTGACCCATCGTCAGGGTTCTGTGAGAGCAGGTCAGGGAGTGGGTCACTCTCTTCCTCCTGCCCTTCATCAGTAGCCATGAGCAAGCCCATGTCTGCCCTGTCCACATATGGCTTAAGTCTGTTGACATGGAGAACCCTTTGGGGACTCCTGGGTGTTCCCAGGTCTACTAAGTAAGTGACCTCACCCTTCTGCTCAACAATAGTGTGGGGTCCACTCCATTTGTCTTGGAGAGCTGCTGGGGCCACTGGCTCCAACACCCATACCTTCTGTCCTGGCTGGTAAACAGTCAGAACAGCCTTTTGGTCATGCCAGGCCTTTTGAAGTTCCTGGCTAGCCTCAAGGTTTTTGGTTGCCTTTTTCATGTACTCGGCCATCCTGGAGCGGAGACCAAGTACATAGTCCACTATATCTTGCTTTGGGGCTTGAGATGTAACTCCCATCCTTCCTTCACCAAGCACAGTGGACCCCTCACAGGGTGGCCAAACAGAAGTTTAAAAGGGCTGTAACCAACCCCTTCTGAGGCACCTCCCTATATGCGAATAAAAGGCAGGGCAAGAGTATGTCCCATCTACGCCTAAGCTTTTCTGGGAGCCCTTTAATCATGCCCTTCAAGGTTTTGTTGAATCTCTCAACTAAACCATTGCATTGTGGGTGATAGGGTGTGGTGAACTTATAAGTAACTCCACACTCCTTCCACATTGCTTTTAAGTACCCAGACATGAAGTTTGCACCCCTGTCTGATACTACTTCCTTAGGAAAGCCCACTCTTGAGAAGATTCCCAGGAGGGCCCTTGCCACCACAGGTGCTGTAGTGGTCCTAAGGGGTATAGCCTCTGGGTACCTGGTGGCATGATCCACTACCACCAGTATAAATCTGTGCCCAGATGCTGTTTGGGGATCCATGGGACCAACAATGTCAATCCCTACCCTCTCAAAGGGCACCCCCACCACAGGTAGTGGTATCAGGGGGCCTTTGTAGTGCCACCTGCTTTGCCACTGGCTTGGCAGGTTACACAGGAGCGACAAAACTCCTTACTGTCTTCAGACATGTGGGGCCAGTGAAAGTGAGGGACAATTCTGTCCCAAGTCTTGTTCTGGCCCAGGTGTCCTGCTAAGGGAATATCATGGGCTAGGGTCAATAGGAAGCCCCTGAACTTCAAAGGTATTACCAACCTCCTGGTAGCACCAGGCTTGGGGTCTCTACTCTCTGAGTACAGGAGTCCATCATCCCAATACACTGTATGGGGACCACTAGCTTTCCCAGCAGCCTCAGCAGCAGCTTGCTGTCTGAGGGGTTCAAGGGAGGGGCAGCTCTGCTGCTCCTGGCTCAGATCTGCCCTAGAAGGTCCCCCTGTCCCCAAGAACTCAACCTGGTCAGGTTCAAGTTCCTCTGGGACAGTTCCTTCTTCAGGGCTGAGATCATCCCCCTCAAGGGACTGATCTTCCTCCTGAGCCAAGGGGGAAGGCACTGCCTTAACCCTACTACTCCTCCTCTTGGAAGGCACTTGGTCCATTCTTCCAGAATCCAAGGCCTGTTCAGTTTTAGACAGTTTAGCTTGTGACCTGGTCACAGCAAACACATCTGCAGGGATCCCCAGCATTTCTGCATGGGTCCTGAGCTCCACTTCTGCCCAAGCAGAAGTCTCTAAGTCATTGCCAAGCAAGCATTCGACTGGTAGGTTTGCACTTACCACAACCTTCTTAAGGCCAGTTACCCCTCCCCAGGAGAAGTTAACAACTGCCAGAGTATGGTCTGTTCTGACATTGCTAGCATTGGTCACTTGGTACATCTCACCAAGTATAACTTGCCCAGGTAGCACAAGGTCTTGTGTCACCATTGTGACACTTGCCCCTGTGTCCCTAAATGCCAAAGCCTCTCGTCCATTGATTAAAGGCTGTTGTCTGTACTTGCCCAGATTACTGGGACTCACAGTGGAGGTCACATCCATGCCTCCATCACAGACTAGCACAGCCTGAGTCAGTTCCCTGACTAAGTCAGAGCCCAACTCAGTTCCCAGGGTGAACCCTACTAAACCCTTTGCTGGAGCACTTCCACCAACTGTACTAGGGGGAACAGGTGCCTTAGGGGCATTGGTGGGTGCTGGACTGGAGTCTTTGGACTTGGTGCAATCACTGGTCCAGTGGGTCTTTTGCTTACAGACCTTGCACCATGGTTTTCTTTGGCCTTTACCCTTGGTAGACTGGGAATCCCCACCAGAAGAAGATTTTTGGGGGCCTGATGAAGACTTTTGATCTTTACCCTTCTCCCCACCCTTGTCAGAGTTCTTAGCATCTTGCTTCTTGGTTTCCCCACCTTGGTTCTGTACCTTCTGCTTCACCCTGGTTCTGACCCATTTGTCTGCCTTCTTTCCCAATTCTTGGGGAGAGGTCAGATCAGAGTCAACCAGGTACTGATGCAACAGCTGGTTTTGACAGTTATTAAGAATCTGCTCCCTCATTATCAGATTATACAATCCTGAGAAGTCACACACCTTACTGCCCATCAACCAGCCTTCCAGAGCCTTGGCAGAACAATCCACATAGTCTACCCAGTCTTGAGTCTGTGCTTTTTGGGTGTCTCTGAACTTCAACCTGTACTGTTCAGTGGTTAGGCCAAACCCATCAATAAGAGCACTCTTCAAGACCTTGTAATTGTCAGCATCCTCCTCTCTAACAGTGAGGAGCTTGTCTCTACCTTTGTCAGCAAAGGAGAGCCACAAGATTGCTGCCCACTGCTCCTGAGGGACCTTCTGTACTTTACAGGCCCTCTCTAAAGCAGTTATCCATTTGTGGATATCATCCCCACTCTGGTAGGGAGGGACAATCTTGCTCAGGTTCCTATGGTCATAGGACCTTTCCCTATCTCTAGGGACATGGCTGCCACCATGGGACTCTAGTCCCAACTTTCTTCTCTCTCTAAGGAGATCTAGGGATTCTCTATCTAAAGCCAATTGCTTCTTCCTGATCTCCAGTTGAGTTTCCTCATACTGGACCAGTCTCTTTCTTCTCTCATGAGAGGATTCCCTCCTGTGAGAAGAAACAGAGCTCGAGGTCAGAGTGGTAGACTCCTGAGAAGGAGACCTAGACTTTCTGAGCACACTCATAATCCTTCCTGGGGGGACAAAGGTGTGGTTCTCCAGATCCTCATCTTCATCTTCCCCAGAAGGGATTGGGTTTTCCAGGTCAGGGTCATTGTCACCCTCCTGGTCAGTTTCAGAGGGGGGGCTGGGGGTAGTAGTACCCCTGGCCCCTTCCTCATCTGCTGGCCCACCCTCTGCTCCTACCCCTTCGGTCTCTGAAGACTTACTAAGATCATAAGCCACCAACAACTCCTGGAGGTGTTGGGTGGTGGGACTTTGGCCTGTCCTTAATTTCCTCACGTTACACAAAGCTCTCAGTTCCAAGAATGGGAGTGTGTCATACTTGGAGGGGGAAGCTCAATGGCTTCCTGCAGGGCATCTCTAGATCCTGCTTTTAAAGACATTACTAGTGTGGTGTGGTGTATGCACTACCTACTCTAGTGTGGCCTACTAAACTCTCTTGAGTTGTAGAAAGGGTTGTGCTATCCCTTAACACACAACTCTAAGTTCAGTAGAACTTACTGATATTCTAAGCTTAAATTATATGTACCTTAGGTACCTTTAGTGGTTTTCAGTTGATCAATTCAATTGAGATTATCTGGTAAAACAATAGCAAGCTGGAATCCCACACGCTGCACACCAATGTGAGAAGTTGGCCTGGCATATGCTGTCCACTAATTAAAGTGGGCACCGTGCACCAGTCCAAATCGACTCTTATGGTAGGTAGGTTAAAGACAACCTTATTGAAAGCTATCCTAGTGGTAGCTGTGGAGAGCAGCCTTCAGGCTAAGTCTTGAAGGAATGTAAAGCAGCTTGTTTTACCAGTCTATAATCTCTTGAGTGACCAAATGAAAGAGCACCACACCAGGTATATATTCAAAATATATGTATTTATTACTAAACACACCCCTCTAGTCTCTTTATGAGGCTAGAGTTCGAAGTACATAGGTTATAAGATCTTAAATCACAGTAATAGCACAAATACACGTTTGGGCCCTAGGGGCGTACCAAACCATATACCAATAAAGTGGTATGCGAACCACGACTGAACTAGACACTAGGCCTAGAGCCTCTAGAAGTGCTTGGACCACAAGGAACCACCCAAGGTAGTGACACAGGGGACCCACGGGAGACGCGTGCAGTGTAAGTACACAACCGCGATACGCCGTTAACTTCTATGGAGAAAGTCGGGATCGGGAAAATAGAGGAAAGGGACACTTTAAAGAGGACTAGGACAAAACCCTTTGAGATCTAGGACTTTGAAGAGTCTCTACCCACTGGAGCACCGGAGTACTCGTGTTACCTCACCCAGGGAAGCCGGGTGCATAGGTGCCTTTCGGGGTCGGGTTTCGTCGTCGGTTCTTATGGCGATCTGCTGCAAAGTGCTGCTGGCGACCAGGAGAAAAGTGTCCGGGTGGATCCAAGAGTGGATCGGAGTTCTGAAGAACCTGAAAGCAGAGGGGACAGAGTCTGGGTCACTAGCCAGTGACCAGGAGGGCGATGGACAGATGCCCACCGATGTCGAGTGCTTCAAGTTCGTTGACAGTCGTCTTGACTCTTCAGCCACGAGGTCCGGGAGGCGTTGTCGGCGACCAGGAGCAGGATTCGGGCTGTTGCTCGATGTCTGTCGAGTGCAGAGGTGTCGGCGACCAGATTGGACCCAACAGGCCTTGGCAACGGCAAGTCTCGAGTAAGATGTAGATCGTCGATGATGCAGACCAGCAAGGTCTGGGGAACTCACCCAGCAAGGGTAAGTGAGGGCAGGCCTGGAGCAACCAGACTGCCAAGTAAAGAAAAGATTGGCCTTCGGTAAGGGCTACTAGCCAACGGGCTAGCGACCGCGAAGGAGCCTCGTGACGCCGCACGTGGAGCTGGCTTACAGGACACTCGTGGAGTGGGGGCCAGCGATCTTCGGTGCAGGTGGTGCTGGAGGCTAGGGCTACTCGGAGCCCAAAGCACGACTTCTTGGGAGACCCAGAAGATGGTGCACTTGCAAGTGTGCTCGGTGTCCAGGGGTCACGGTCTCAAGTCACCCACGATAGCCACGGGCCTCAGCTTTGCTGGGGACTCAGGGTAGCCTCGGGGAAGTCTGAGAATCCACCTCTGGTGATGCGATGACTTCGGCGTCCGAGGGGAGCTTCAGTTATGCGAACCGGACAGAAGCTTCTTTGGTGCCTGCCAAGCAGGGGAGTCACTCCTTGACCCCAAGGGAGATTCTTCAGTCCTCTAATCGTGAGTAGAGCGTCGAAGGTCCAGGATTCTGTTTCAGAGTTTCGTCCAGGTATAATCTAAAGTCCTAAGGACTGGGTTCCTACCTTTATTCAAAAAATAGGGGATGGACTACTCTGTGGCCCCACCTATGGGTGGGTCAGGGCAGAGGGGTGGCTACACCCCTTTCCCTTTGTCCAGTTCGCGCCAAAGCAGGGGCTGCAAGCCCCTGATCCGGTTTGAACTGGGGTATGCACAGGGACACCAAATGTGCCCCCAGTGCAGGACTTCAAAGCACCCGAAAGTGCTCCCGCCCAGCCCCAATACACATTGTCCTGTCTGGGGAGGTGGTCACACCTCCCTGGGACAGGAAACCTATTGTCCAGGCCTCCCCTGCCGGAGTTTCGTCCAGCAGCAGGAGGCCAGACTCGTGTCTGTGGCAGCAGCATCCATTTTGTGATGCCAGGGCTCTGGAAAGAAGTTATCGGACTCGTCAGAGTTAACATGCCTTTCCCTCTAGAAGGGTGGAATGCTACCCCCGCTGCCAGGATTGGCGGGGGGGTAGTATTCCAAGATGTTTGACACCAAACACGACATGTTTAGGTGCAGCCATTCCATAGTTAGCATTTTACCGCGAGGATATAATGCGTTTAAGAGTATATGGTCAGGCTGCACTACAAACAGCATCAGAGATGGTCTCCGAACGCTGCAGAGGGGCCCTGCTCATGCAGGGGCACCCTCTCACATAGGAACCATGCACTCTGCCTTTAGGATTGATAAGGCCTGCCTTAGGAGTGACTTATAGGTTTATATGTGTGTATGCTTTTAGTGATATAGGGAACCTATACCACAGCAAGGGGTGCATGCACCACCTTACCCAGGCTGCAGTAGCAGACCTGTGGTGTCAGTTTGGATGGCCTACCAGGGGTGGCATAATACATGCTGCAGCCCCTGGCAGGCCTCTGAGGTACCTATGCCCTTGGTACATAGTATACCATATACTAGGGACTTACAAGGGCACTCCAGATCCCAATCAGTGATGTGCCTAAGGCACATGGAGACCCTTTTAAAGAGGAAACAGCTAGGCTGGGGTTCTGAATAGCAGGGCCCCAGCCAGACTAATGTCGAAAACCAGTGAAGTATCAGCAAAAAGTGGGGGTACCCCTGTGAAGCAGATCCTACTCTCCTACATTAAGGGATAGCACAACCCTTTCTACAACTCAAGAGAGTTTAGTAGGCCACACTAGAGTAGGTAGTGCATACACCACACCACACTAGTAATGTCTTTAAAGGGAGGATCCAAGGAATCCTTGCAGGAAGTCAGTGAGCTTCCACCCTCCAAGTATGATACACTCCCATTCTTGGAATTGAGAGCATTATGTAACTTGAGAAAATTAAGGACAGGCCAAAGTCCCACCACCCAACACCTTAGAGAGTTGTTGGTGGCTTTTGATCTTAGTAAGTCTTTAGAGACTGAGGAGGTAGGAGCAGGGGGTGGAGCAGAAGAAGAGGATGGGCAGGAGGGTAGCAATACCCCCAGCCCCCCCTCTGGAGCTGGCCAGGAGGGTGACAATGACCCTGACCTGGATAACCCAATCCCTCCTGTGGAAGATGAGGGTGAGGATCTAGAAGACCACACCTTTATCCCCCCAGGAAGGATTATGAGTGTGCCTAGAAAGTCTAGATCTCCTTCTCAGGAGTCTAACCACTCTGGCACCTCAATAGGGACCTCTATCTCTTCTCAGGGGAGGGAATCCTCTCATGAGAGGAGAAAGAGACTGGTCCAGTATGAGGAAACTCAACTAGAGATCAGAAAGAAGCAATTGGCTTTAGATAGGGAGTCCCTAGATCTCCTTAGGGAGAGAAGAAAGTTGGGACTAGAGTCCCATGGTGGCAGCCATGTCCCTAGAGACAGGGAAAGGTCCTATGACCATAGGAACCTGAGCAAGATTGTCCCTCCCTACCAGAGTGGGGATGACATCCACAAATGGATCACTGCACTGGAGAGGGCCTGTAAAGTACAGAGGGTCCCTCAGGAGCAGTGGGCAGCAATCTTGTGGCTCTCCTTTGCAGACAAAGGTATAGATAAGCTCCTCACTGTAAGAGAAGAGGATGCTGATAATTACAAGGTCTTGAAGAGTGCTCTTATTGATGGGTTTGGCCTAACAACTGAACAATACAGGTTAAAGTTCAGAGATACCCAAAAGCACAGACTCAAGACTGGGTAGACTATGTGGATTGTTCTGCTAAGGCTCTGGAAGGCTGGTTGCTGGGCAGCAAGGTGTGTGACTTCATAGGATTGTACAATCTAATATTGAGGGAGCAGATTCTTAATAACTGTCAAAATCAGCTGTTGCATCAGTACCTGGTGGACTCTGATCTGACCTCTCCCCAAGAATTGGGAAAGAATGCAGACAAATGGGTCAGAACCAGGGTGAGGCAGAAGGTACAGAACCAAGGTGGTGACCCTAAGAAGCTAGATTCCAAAAACTCTGATAAGGGTGGGGAGAAGGGTAAAGACCAGAAGTCTTCACAAGGGCCCCAAAAATCTTCTTCAGGTGGGGATTCACAGACTACAAAAGGGAAAGGCCAAAGAAAACCATGGTGCAAGGTCTGTAAGCAAAAGACCCACTGGACTAGTGATTGCACCAAGTCCAAAGACTCAAGTCCAGCACCCACCAATGCCCCTAAGGCACCTGTTCCCCCTAGTGCAGTTACAGTTGGTGGGAGTGCTCCAGCCAAGGGTTTAGTAGGGTTCACCCTGGGTACTGAAGTGGGCTCTGACCTAGTCAGAGAACTCACTCAGGCTGTGTTAGTCTGTGATGGAGGCATGGATGTGACCTCCTCTGTGAGTCCCAGTAATCTGGGCAAGTACAGACAACAGCCTTTAATCAATGGACGAGAGGCTTTGTCATTTAGGGACACAGGGGCAAGTGTCACAATGGTGACACAAGACCTTGTGGAACCTGGGCAAGTTATGCTTGGTGAAATGTACCAAGTGACCAATGCTAGCAATGTCAGAACAGACCATCCTCTGGCAGTTGTTAACTTCTCCTGGGGAGGGGTAACTGGCCTTAAGAAAGTTGTGGTCAGTGCAGACCTACCAGTCGAATGCTTGCTTGGCAATGACTTAGAAACTTCAGCTTGGGCAGAAGTGGAGCTCAGGACTCATGCAGAAATGCTGGGCATCCCTGCAGATGTGTTTGCTGTGACTAGGTCACAGGCCAAAATGTCTAAAACTGAACAGGCCTTGGATTCTGGAATAATGGACCAAGGACCTTCCAAGAGGAGGAGTAGTAGGGTTAAGGCAGTGCCTTCCCCCTTGGCTCAGAAGGAAGATCAGTCTCTTGAGGGAGATGATCTCAGTCCTGAGGAAGGAACTGTCCCAGAGGAACTTGAACCTGACCAGGTTGAGTTCTTGGGGACAGGGGGACCTTCCAGGGCAGATCTGAGCCAGGAGCAGCAGAGCTGCCCCTCTCTTGAACCCCTCAGACAGCAAGCTGCTGCTGAGGCTGCTGGGAAAGCTAGTGGTCCCCATACAGTGTACTGGGATGATGGACTCCTGTACTCAGAGAGTAGAGACCCCAAGCCTGGTGCTACCAGGAGGTTGGTAATACCTTTGAAGTTCAGGGGCTTCCTATTGACCCTAGCCCATGATATTCCCTTAGCAGGACACCTGGGCCAGAACAAGACGCTCCTGTGTAACCTGCCAGGCCATTGGCAAGGCAGGTGGCACTACAAAGGCCCCCCTGATACCACTACCTGTGGTGGGGGTTCCCTTTGAAAGAGTGGGGATTGATATAGTTGGTCCCATGGATCCCCAAACAGCATCTGGGCACAGGTTTATCCTGGTGGTAGTGGATCATGCCACCAGGTACCCAGAGGCAATACCCTTAGGACCACTACAGCACCTGTGGTGGCAAGAGCCCTCCTGGGAGTTTTCTCAAGAGTGGGCTTTCCTAAGGAGGTAGTATCAGACAGAGGTGCAAACTTTATGTCTGGGTACTTAAAAGCAATGTGGAAGGAGTGTGGAGTGACTTACAAATTCACCACACCCTATCACCCACAATGCAATGGTTTGGTTGAGAGATTCAACAAAACCTTGAAGGGCATGATTAAAGGGCTCCCAGAAAAGCTTAGGCGAAGATGGGACATACTCTTGCCCTGCCTTTTATTTGCATACAGGGAGGTGCCTCAGAAGGGGGTTGGCTACAGCCCTTTTGAACTTCTGTTTGGTCACCCTGTCAGGGGTCCACTGTGCTTGGTGAAGGAAGGATGGGAGTTACCTCTCAAGCCCCCAAAGCAAGACATAGTGGACTACGTACTTGGTCTCCGCTCCCGGATGGCTGAGTACATGAAAAAGGCAACCAAAAACCTTGAGGCTAGCCAGGAACTTCAGAAAGCTTGGCATGACCAAAAGGCTGTGCTGACTGTTTACCAGCCAGGGCAGAAGGTGTGGGTGTTGGAGCCAGTGGCCCCAGCAGCTCTCCAAGACAAATGGAGTGGACCCCACACTATTGTTGAACAGAAGGGTGAGGTAACCTACTTAGTAGACCTAGGAACACCCAGGAGTCCCCACAGGGTTCTCCATGTCAACAGGTTAAAACCATATGTGGACAGGGCAGACATGGGCTTGCTCATGGCTACTGATGAAGGGCAGGAGGAAGAGAGTGACCCACTCCCTGACCTGCTCTCACAGAACCCTGACGATGGGTCAGTAGATGGTGTAGCCTTGGCAGGCAGCCTCTCTACCCAGCAACAAACTGATTGCAGACAGGTGCTCAATCAGTTTAGACACATGTTTTCTCTGACACCCAGTCAGACTACCTGGTGCACTCATGAAGTGGACACTGGGGACAGTCTGCCTATTAAAAATAAGATTTCTAGGCAACCTGACCATGTCAGGGACTGTATCAGGTCTGAAGTCCAGAAAATGTTGGATTTGGGAGTTATTGAACCCTCAGATAGCCCTTGGGCTAGTCCAGTGGTCCTTGTGCCAAAACCTCACACCAGTGGTGGGAAAAGAGAGATGAGGTTTTGTGTGGACTACAGGGGTCTCAATGCAGTCACTAGGACTGATGCCCATCCAATACCAAGGGCAGATGAGCTCATAGATACTTTGGCCTCAGCCAAATATCTCAGCACATTTGACTTGACAGCTGGCTACTGGCAGATCAGACTAGCTGATGATGCAAAGCCAAAAACTGCATTTTCAACCCCTAGTGGGCATTACCAATTTGTGGTGATGCCCTTTGGTCTGAAGAATGCACCTGCCACATTTCAGAGGCTGGTGAATACAGTCCTTACAGGTCTGGAAGCCTATAGTGCAGCATATCTAGATGATATTGCTGTCTTTAGCTCCACCTGGGAGGATCACCTGGTCCACCTCAGGAATGTTTTACAGGCCCTGCAAAAGGCAGGCCTGACTATCAAGGCCACTAAGTGCCAGATAGGGCAGAGTCAGGTTGTGTACCTGGGCCACCTTGTGGGTGGAGGCCAGGTTCAACCACTGCAGAGCAAGATCCAGACCATAATGGAATGGACTGCTCCAACTACCCAGACTCAGGTGACAGCCTTCTTAGGCCTGACTGGGTACTATAGGAGATTTGTCAAAGGGTATGGATCAATAGTGACACCTTTGAATGACTTAACTTCTAAGAAAATGCCCAAGAAAGTTCAGTGGAGAGCTAACTGTCAAAAGGCATTTGATGACCTGAAGCAGGCCATGTGCACTGCTCCCATTCTGCAGAGTCCTGATTACTCCAAGAAGTTCATTGTTCAAACAGATGCATCTGAATTGGGGGTAGGGGCTGTACTGTCACAATTGAATGAAGAAGGTCAGGATCAGCCAGTAGCTTTCATAAGCAGAAGGCTGACCCCTAGAGAAAACGTTGGTCAGCCATTGAGAGGGAGGCCTTTGCTGTGGTCTGGGCTCTGAAGAAGTTGAGGCCATACTTGTTTGGTACTCACTTCCTTGTTCAAACCAACCATAAGCCCCTCTTATGGCTAAAAGAAATGAAGGGTGAAAATCCCAAACTGCTTAGGTGGTCCATTTCCCTACAGGGGACGGACTTTACAGTGGAACATAGACCTGGGAGTAACCATGCCAATGCAGATGGACTCTCTAGGTATTTCCACTTAGAACATGAAGACTTAACTGGTCATGGTTAGTTTAATGTCCCTGCGTTTGGGGGGGGGTTGTGTAGGAGAGTAGGATCTGCTTCACATGGGTACCCCCACTTTTTGCTGATGCTTCACTGTTTTTCGACCTTAGTCTGGCTGGGGCCCTGCTAATCAGAACCCCAGCCTAGCTGCTTCCTCTTTAAAATGGTTTCCATGTGCCTTAGGCACATCTCTAATTGGAATCTGGAGTGCCCTTGTGAGTCCCTAGTATATGGTACACTATGTACCAAGGGCATAGGTACCTCAGAGGCCTGCCAGGGGCTGCAGCATGTATTGTGCCACCCCTGGAAGGCCATCCGAAATGACACCACAGGCCTGCTACTGCAGCCTGAGTAAGGTGGTGCATGCACCCCTTACAGTGATATAGGTTACTTATATCACTACCTACATACACACATATAAACCTATAAGTCACTCCTATGGCAGGCCTTATCAATCCTGAAGGCAGAGTGCATGGTTCCTATGTGAGAGGGTGCCCCTGCATGAGCAGGACCCCTCTGCAGCGTTCGGAGACCCATCTCTGATGCTGTTTGTAGTGCAGCCTGACCATATACTCTTAAGTGCATTATAACCTCGCGTTAAATGCTAACTTTGGGAGGGCTGCACCGAAACATGTCGTGTTTGGTGTCAAACATCTTGGAATACTACCCCCGCCGGCAATTCTGGCGGCGGGGGTAGCATTCCACCCTTCTAGAGGGAAAGACATGTTAACCCTGGCTTGCCCGGTAACTTCTTTCTGAAGCCCCAGCATCACAAAATGGATGCTGCTGCCACAGACACAAGTCTGGCCTCCTGCTGCTGACCGAAACTCCGGCAGGGGAGGCCTGGACAATAGGTTTCCTGTCACAGGGAGGTGTAACCACCTTCCCAGACAGGATAATGTGTATTGGGGCTGGGCGGGAGCACTCTCTGGTGCTTTGAAGTCCTGCACTGGGGGCACATTTGGTGTCCCCTGTGCATACCCCAGTTCAAACCGGATCAGGGGCTTGCAGCCCCTGCTTTGGCGCGAACTGGACAAAGGGAAAGGGGTGTAGCCACCCCTCTGCCCTGACCCACCCATAGGTGGGACCACAGAGTTAGTCCCTCCCTGTTTTACTGTATAAAATAGGGAACCCTTGCCATAGCAAATTAGATATCCCTGGACGAAACTCTGAAACTAAATCCTGGACCTTCGACGCTCTACACTGCGATTAGAGGACTGAAGAATCTCCCTTGGAGTCAAGGAGTGACTCCCTGCTTGGCAGGCACCAAAGAAGCATCTGTCCGGTCTGCATCGACGAAGCTCCCGCCGGACGCCGAAGTCCCTGCATCCCCAGAGGTGGATTTCCTGACTTCCCTGAAGCTACCCTGAGTCCACAGTGAAGCTGAGGCCCGTAGCTGCCGTGGGTAACGAGGAACCGTGACCCCTGGACACCGTGCACATTTGCTAAGTGCATCCTCTTCTGGGTCTCCCACGAAGTCGTGCTTTGGGCTACGAGTAGCCCCAGCCTCCTGCACCAACTGCACCGAAGATTGCTGGCCTCCACTCCATGAGTGTCCTGTGGGCCAGCTCCATGTGCGACGTCCCGAGGCTTCTTCGCGGTCGCTAGCCCGTTGGCTAGTTGCCCTTCACGAAGGCCAATCCTTTTCTGCTTGGGCTCCCTGATTTCTCCAGGCTTGCCCTTACTTACCCTTGCTGGGTGAGTTCCCCAGACCTTGCTGGTCTGCACCATCGTCATCTCCGGCTCTCCCCGAGACTTGCTGTTGCCAAGGCCTGTTGGGTCCAATCCGGTCGCCGACACCTCAGCAAGCAGCAGACGTCGTGGGACAGTCCGAATCCTGCTCCTGGTCGCCGACAACGCCTCCTGGACATCGTGACTGCGGAGTCAAGATGACCGTCAACGCACCTGAAGCATCCGACATCGGTGGGCATCTGCTCATCGCCTTCCCGGTCACTGGCTAGTGACCCAGACTCTGTCCCCTCTGCTTTCAGGTTCTTCAGATCTCCGATCCACTCTTGGATCCACCCGGACACTTTTCCCTTGGTCGCCAGCAGCACTTTGCCGCAGATCTCCATAGGAATCGACGACGAAACCCGACCCCGAAAGGCACCTATGCACCCGGCTTCCCTGGGTGAGGTAACACGAGTACTCCGGTGCTCCAGTGGGTAGAGACTCTTCAAAGTCCTAGATCTCAAAGGGTTTGTTCCTAGTCCTCCTTTAAGTGACCCTTTTCTCTAAATTCCTGACCGCGACTTTCTCCATAGAAGTAAACGGCGTATCGCGGCTGTGTGTTTACACTGCACGCGTCCCCCGTGGGTCCCCTGTGTCACTACCTTGGGTGGTTCCTTGTGGTCCAAGCACTTCTAGAGGCTCTAGGCCTTGTGTCTAGTTCAGTCGTGGTTCTTATACCACTTTATTGGTATATGGTTTGGTACGCCCCTAGGGCCCAAACGTGTATTTGTGCTATTACTGTGATTATTTAACTTATAACTTATGTATTTCGAACTCTAGCCTCATAAAGAGACTAGAGGGGTGTGTTTAGCAATAAATACATATATTTTGAATATATACCTGGTGTGGTGCTCTTTCATTTGGTCACTCAAGAGATTATAGACTGGTAAAACAAGCTGCTTTACATTCCTTCAAGACTTAGCCTGAAGGCTGCTCTCCACAGCTACCACTAGGATAGCTTTCATAAAGGTTGTCTTTAAACCTAACTCCAATAAGCGTTGTTTGGACTGGTACAAGGTGCCCACTATAATTAGTGGACAGCATATACCAGGCCAACTTCTCACAGCCTGGAGATAATAATGCCTTACATACAGCAGCTTCTTGATCTTTACTTTTCTGGTGGCGTGGTTCCAATTATATGGAAGCAGGCAATTGTCCTTCCCCTAAAGGAAAAGCCAGGAGCTGACTCGAGTCAGCTCGAGAACCTGCGCCCTATTTCGCTTCTGCCCTATTTCTCTAAAATAGCAGAAAATGTGGTGAACACACAACTAGTTGAACATATTAACCAGCACAATCTACTCCACCCCACATAATCGGGCTTCAGAGCCACATACTCTACGGAGTCAGCACTGCTCCTTGCTACGGAGACAATACGCAGATGTGTGAATGAAGGTCAGACTGTTGCCTTGGTCCTAATGGACCTCAGTGCAGCATTTGACACGTTATCCCACAAACTGCTCTTACAACGTCTCAGATCAGGTGGGCTGGATGAAGCCGCACTAAAATGGATGACTTCCTTTTTGCAGGATCGGAGCTTCCAGATTGCACAACACCCATATATCTCCAAAAGCATAGCTCTGTCTCAAGGGGTTCCTCAAGGCTCCATTTTGAGCCCAACTCTTTTTAATCTTTACAACGCTCCCTTGGCAGAGATTGTGGAAAGGCAGGGTGTCACCATTGTGTCGTATGCGGATGACATGCAACTTGTTGTCTCTCTGTCCCACGAGTCTGATGTAGCAGCCACCAAGTTTTCTTCTTGCCTGCAGGACTTGGCTTCCTGGATGACAAATAACTGCCTTAACTTAAATGGTAGTGAAACAGAGATCTTAGTGGTGGGGAATTCCCCCTCCATTTGGTCATCGGCATGGTGGCCACAGACTCTGGTCCCTACTCCTACCCCAAGAAAACAGGTTATAAACCTAGGAGTCTGGTTGGACACCACTCTTTCTTTTGAGGCACACACCAGAAAGGTGGCAGGGAAGTGCTTTGGAATCCTGAGAATGTTACAGAAAACTCTGGATGTTCTCCCCACCACAGCTAGAAAAACCCTGGTCCACGCCCTGGTAACATCTCAATTGGACTACGGAAACGCTTTCTATCTAGGAGCAACAACAAAAAATGCCTTCACAGGCTGCAATGTATTCAGAATGCGGCGGCCCGCTTAGTTCTGGAGCTTCCCAGGAGAGCTCCCACTGGGAAGGCTCTTGATGACTTGCATTGGCTGCCGGTTAAGAAAATAAACCATTTTAAAGCCTTATGCATTAGTCATCGTAGCTTGCAGGGCTAAGGTCAGAGTCATCTTCATGATTTACTCGCCCCTTATAATCCTACACGCCATCTTAGATCGACCGGGACTTATCTGGTCAAAGTTCCTAAAGTACAAAAAGTAAGAATGGGCACGTGTTTGTTCAGTTATTTGGCAGCCAAAAACTGGAATGCACTTCTTCTCTCTCTCCGTGCTGAACCATCGGAGACTCTCTTCCGAAAAAAATTGAAAACCTGGCTTTTCCAGCTATAGGTCCTTTTATTCTCTCTCCTCTTCCGAAGAGTTAGTCTTAGCACGGGGACACACCAGTTGGTGTAACCAGGCGCTTTATAAGTGATACTATTATTACTATTATTATTTATCCTGCAGTCATACGAGCACACCACTCACCCTGCACTCATGTGACACTTCACTCATCACTCTCACTGATCACCCAGCAATCTCACTCAAACAAGCACATCACTCACCATGTATTCATTCCTCCCACTCTGCACTTTCACCAGCACCTAAACTCATATGTTCACATCACTTACCCTGCAGTCACTCCTCTTACCCTACGATCATACTGGCACATTGCTCACTGTGCTCTTACATAAGCACTCCCACAGCTAACCCTGCACTCTCATGGGCACACCACTCACCCTGCACTCACACCATGCAAAGAAGCACATCACACACCCTGGAGTCACACTATTCACCCTGCACTCACACCACGCAGAGAAGCCCATCACTAACCCTGGAGTCACACCACTCACCCAGCACTCACACGAACAGGAAACAACCTTTACATCACAGTCATTAGACCGCGATGCCTTTACAACGTGGTCGTTACAACGACCACGTTGTTACAACGCGATGCCATTACTACGCAAGTCATTACATCGACTTGCAGTAGATGGCGCTCTAACATAAGGAATAGTATAATTTACTATTCCAGCACCTTCCCTACTGTTGCGTAGGCTGGAGTTGGAATAGTAAATTATACATTCCTAATGTTACGGCGCCATCTACTGCAAGTCAATGTAATGACTTGCGTGGTAATGGCATTGCGTTGTAACAACGCGGTCGTTGTAACGACCGCGTTGTTAAATACCACATAGTAAAAGCACGCGTTGTAACGTGCTACATTCACACGGACACATCAGCCCGCATTCATACAGGCACTCTGTTCATCCTACCTGCACACAGGCACAATAGTTGGCCGGAACTCATAGGGTCACACCACTCACTCGGCACTAACTCCTCTCACCATGCACTGCACTAGTCATTCTCACAGCTCACCCTTCACACTTACCGCTCACCTTGCACTTTCACACAGGCACGCCACCGTGCATTTACACTGCTAACACCATCCTGCACTCACTCCTCTCACCTAACACACACATAGACCCTCCTCTCGTATTGCATTCATGTAACTCACTCGACACTCACATAGACACAATTTTCACCCTACATTCGCACCACTAACGCTGCACTCTCTCACACTATTCATCATCACCCAGCAGAAGACAAGAGATACCAGGGTGCAGCGGGCGCAGTGGCACTGTCGTGTAGTTCCTATATATCCTATACAGGATCTGCGCGTTTGGATAACATAAACTGTGGGATTGGTGGCAGACTGGTTCCGAGCACCCCCACCGGATAAGTTAGCCTGTTTGCGTAAGCTAGCTCACAGTGCCACTAGAATCTCCTCTTATCAGGGAGAGAATAGTTTCTGGCAACCTCAGAAGATGACAACCCTGATCCCCCAGGATCGTGGAAACAATATACTACCTTTTGCTCAGTCACTCGTGCTCACTTAGTTTCTCTCAGAGATACACAGAATAAACAGTCTGGGTGTTTCAATAAGAATTTATTGAACAGTTGTTATTCTAGTGTAGAATAGATGTGCTGTAACAACCATTAAACAGTAGCAGAGATATATGATTAGCAGTAGGTGTTATGCCAAGAATCCCTCTAGGATCTAGTCAACCCCATTACCTGAGAAAGGAGAGAATATGGGACCCCGTCCTGGTCTCGAGTTGGACACCTCGCGAGGGATGTTAGACCACTGCGAGCTGGAGTGTCTGTATGCAGGAACCTCAGCGTCTCTGGTCAGTGTGTCAGCCAGGAAGTCACGGTCTCCTCTGTCTTTCTAAACAAGACATGATGTATATATACCCACAGGTCTCCCCAGGGGTCCTACCTTGCTGTGTTACTGTGTCGGCCTAAAGGATGACGTCGGGCCTGAACTTTATACAGAGATATTATACAGGAGATGTTCGTCCTGCTGTCAGTCCTGCTGTGCTTCCAAGAAGCCTCATGCATAATGTATGAGTTTCGAACTAGGGAAAAACCAGAGTTCTGAATGCAGTGTCGTATCTAGGTAAAAGGTCAGTCCCTATGAACCGTTATGTATATAATTTAGGGAAGGATATAGGTGAAAGGTTGCAGTGTTACCTGCGCCTATATAGGGTACCTATATGGAATATAACACCCACTCCTCTTCCGACTGGACGACATATGTAACCTATAAGGGTACTACCATTCTAACTAGACATTGGTACGTACAAAGTTTAAAGACATTTCTTTAGCTAAAAATGTTTAAAAACGTCTAAAAATTTCTAAAAGACTTAAAAATTTTAAAAGTTTTGCAAGCCCTAGCTCTAAAAGTGTCCGTAGCTTTAGTCTGAACCACTATAAGCATTAGAAAGCCATTTATGCACAATAAATGAAAAGGAATGTCAATTTTGTATCTGAGTTCCAAATTGAGCTTGTTATTAAAAAGGGCGAATTTTCTTCCAGCACACGACGAGCCAAAAATGAGTCAATTGTTTATGTGTCCTGACTGGTAGACGCAGCATTTTCGTTGCTTGCTTCCGCAGTAGACGGCCCCTGTAACACCTCGCATAGTACGTCAATTGAGCACAGATGATGTTCCAAGCTGTCCACAGCCGGTGCTGTGGCAGCCTGTGCGCCGTCCAAAGCCTGGGTGTCAGTGGAGGAGCCGGGGTCCATACCAACAGGTGGAGTACCTACCTGCGGTGGCTCAAGGAATGCTGCCATCAACATAGGAATACGCTGAGGACATTGCAGAACATGGGCCGTTATCGGGTCCAGTAGAGCATTCACGTCCGGTTGCGCACATGATGGGAGTGTCAAACAAAGGTCTAACACGCATTCTTCTCCGCAGAACAGGCATCGGAGGACAGGTAAGATGCAGTCCATCCAGACTGGTCGAAATGACAAGAACCAAGATGCACTTAGTTCTCTTAGGCGAGGCGTGCCTAGATGTTGTACCATTCGGTCACAGTATTTCTGCTCCAGGAGCGCTTTTTCCATCTCCTTGGTGAAGGGGACGTCCATTGCGTAGCAGATAGAAGACAATCAGGATACCTGCTCTTAGGAACAGGATTAGCGGAAGTCCTCCAAAGATGCTTCCAAATACGGAGTGTATGAAGTTTGGTATAACTCCAAGTACCATCTGAAAGGTGCCTAGAAGTCCAGAACCTATGGTCTTAAATAGGTGGACTATGCCTGTCGTATCAGACATGTTAAAGATACGATTTACCATTTCTGCGAAATGGAAAGGGCAGTTTGTATGGATAAGCGCCTGTATCTCTGCCGAAGACCTTGCGATCTGGAGATCAAAAGTCTCTCGAGCGGAGGTTAAGGGCACAGACTTCTGTAAAAGCATGGCTTTCAATCTGCTTAGAGTATCAAACTGTATTAAAGAAACATTCAGTGAAGGCCATAACGGCGCCTCCCTGACTGTATGTGTCGGTGGAAACAATACTTGCATGCAACAAGTAACCCTGGAGCTCATGGCTACCAGATAAGCGATGCCCGGGAGCATTCCGCAGCAGCCTTGACTGTTCAGCATCAAGTAACTCCCATTTGAAAGTAGCCCGAAAGCTGGAGTAATCACTGCAGCTGGGGCACCCCTCAGATGACAGGACACGTTTGCTACAGAACCATTACAAGCCCCGTGAAGCATAATATCCTGACATATGAGCGATCCACTAAAAGCGTTCTCACAGTTTGTACCGCTTAGAAACACTTCTCGATCCCCACTCCGGCATCGAAATCTGTATGGTAATTCCCATGATTCCTTAATGTATTCCTTACCTATTTTTTCATATCTGCCTGCCTGCTTTTGTTCAAGGCAATACTGAAACTGAAAAGTAGTGACCGGTAGAGTTATGTGGCCATGGATTAGCCATTCCGTGGACGGTGATTCAGCCACTGTAAATGGTAATCTATCCAGTTTTTCGATACGCAACATTGTATATTTTGCTCCCCTTTGTGCCATTTCTATCTGTTTATCTGTTAGATTGTATTCAGAAAACAGAGACGTGCTGTTGATAAAACGCCAAGGCACGTAGCCTGCACGCAAAGATTGCAGCGTCCAGCTTAACAACATGATAGAACGTAATTGAGATTGCCCGTGTTGTAATATGGCCAAATCTTGTTCTAGTATGTCTATCGCAGAAGATACAATGTTGCCTAAGGAATATATCCTGGAGGTCATGTTGTTAACCCATTGTCTACCACTGCTAGAGATTTTTCTAGATTTATACGGTCTATCTCCCGTAGTCTCTCTGTGGCCTCTTGTTGGGATATTTTCATTGTAGGCAGCATAAATGCCAGTATATATGAAACTTTTCTGGCGTGGTTTCCTGGGACCCAGTAAAAAATCCCTAAGATCCACATCCTGTGACAGTAAGGATAAGTGTTGCTTCACCTCTGTGAGTGTTGAGGTTTTTAGCCAATCAAGGCACAACTTCCCAACACTGTAGGATGTCACTACCCCTGGATGTTCTCTCTGTACATAGCGCGGATCTGGCCTATGGATACTGAACCCTTCGGTCCTACCCATGAATCTAGTTTGACAACTATTGGTGTCTGGGGGCCAAATCAACCATTTTCTCCAATCGGGGTCTGATCTATTATACTGTAGGATGTCATCTACTGTAATCTCTTTTTGTGATGTTGTGTTACCCTCGGTGTGTGATGGAGTTGGCATCCGAGGTGTGTTCAAGTCCTTGGTTTTGGCTTGTCCAAGGCAAGACGCTTGTTGCACTGTCTCGTTCAAAAACATTATCTGTTGAGGGATAAGGCACGCTCTAAATAAAGCTTCCGTTCCCTGAACTTGCCAGTCTCTAGTATCCCAGACTGATTTTAAGTCTATGGTGTCTTTCCATAAGTCGTAACCTTGTTCAGACGACTGGGCAATAAAGGATGCAGAGTAAATCTGTTTGGTGTTTGTTAACATATTTTTCTGTGCTGATGTTGGTGCAACCTTATAATAATATGAGGCTGGGTCAGACTTATTAAACCCTGAAAAATATGGAAACTTTTGTGCAAAAGTTTTTGAACTGCCTTTTGGCGGTGTTGGACAACGTTCCCACTGATGGTATGTGAACACATTTCTAGGATTAGCAGATTTATGCAAAAAGTGATGACCATAATGCTGATAATAATACATTGTTTCGAAATCTGGTGTGCTTTTCAATGTTTCACTATTAGAAAATGCAGCAGATTTTTCTAAATCAGGCAACATGTTATTTACAGTTTCAAAGTCCCAATCATCGGAAAATGTACTTGAAGTAATGATATCACTCAATGATATTTTAAATAAATGTGGAATTTTAAAAATTTCTGTCGGGCCAAATATATCGAAATCAACCTTGTCCCAAACTATACCATCCGGTATAGGAACTGCTGTAATGTTCACTGATGACAACTCTCTTTGTTCTCGATGAGATGATTGATGTGGTTTCAAAATTAAATTCACCTTTTGGGCTTCAGAGCTTTGTCGAAGGTATTTCCCATTAACAAGCATGCTAAAAACTATTACTAAGCCTAACCAGAAAAGAAAGAAAAGTATCCCGGAGATTACCCATAGTTCTACCCATGGTAATACCAGGTAAGTCTTTTTAAGAAAGTTCAGAAAGTCTTTAACTTGCTGCTTGCGTGATGTTTGGGCTGGCGTCGTTTCAGGTTCACTTGGATCCAAAGAAAACGTATCAAAGTTTATGAAGTAGCCAGAAGCCGTTCGATCAATTGTTAGTATCGCATCAGGATTTGTAGAAATCGGTGCTTATTCTTGTTGAGGCATGTTGATGTGGACATCTGTATTTGGTCGAATAACAATACGTATCTCATATTGAGTTTGATTTTGAAGTTGAACTTCCGGTTCAAGGGGAACGAGTTCCATACCATTTTTGCATAGTCCTTCATTCCGTACAGGTGACTCTTCAACCGTGATGAGTCTTTCTGTTTGAACTTCTTAAATTGTAGCGAGAGGAGGGCGTCTGCTACTTTGGAGTCCACATGGCCTACTGCTCAGTATCGGCCACATAGTGTGGTTTGATTAGGTCGATTGAGACAAATCTTTTCTCCTTTTTTCCGGCAAGAGGTGGTAGAAGTACAGTTCTTGTTCCTTTCACTGCTAGGACCTGTACAGGTTTTCTGTAGGATGGCCCAAATTATTTCTTGTCCGCTATCTTCTCTCTGACCAGATCCCTGACTTTTGGGATCCAGACAGGTCTTGCCGTGACTGATTTGACTTCCCCAGTGGCAGTCTGCTTCAGGTGGACATTACTTTGTTGTGTCCTGGATTCATTTAGATCCTGTAAAACAGCCAAACGATCATGGATGTCAAACGGTTTTTCATCCGCCACTGTGCCTTCACAATCAAGATCAGGTACCCACATTCTTGTCCCAAATAGGACCTCATATGGAGTGACCCCCCCTAGAGAACTTCTTGGCATGTTGTTAAGAGCTCGCTGTACCCCATAAAGATGTTTCACCCAGCTCTCACCCGTGCCTAATACTCTAGCTGTTAAAGACTGCTTTAAGTCTCGGTTTTTCCTCTCCACAACCGAATTTCCCTCAGGGTGGTACGGAGAGGAGTACCGCAATGCTACACCCAATCCTCGCATGGCCTCCTTGTAAGCCCGAGAGCCAAACGCAGGGCCCTGGTCAGAATGTAATGTGCCAATTACGTTTGTCCCTATGAAGACTCGCAAATCTTTTATAACAGTTCGAGCGTCAGCCGAGCGCTGGGGCCACACCCATAGGAACCTCGAGCAGGAATCCACTGCTACCATGATATACCTTTTAGCCCCATCTCTTTTTAAGGGGCTGCAGTGGTCTAGGTAAACACACGTTAGTGGTTTGTCAGATATTAACAATGGTGTCTGTACTGGACGTGTTACGGTGGAACCTTTCATCTGCTGGCAGATGTCCCATTTCAAGACGTAGTCTTTAGTCTGCTTTGTTAAACCAGGCCACCAATAGCGTTGTTTCAATAAAGAAACTGTCGCCGTAACTCCTGCATGTGCAGAACCTATCCCTTCATGTGCTGCTAGAATTAAACCTAACCTACGATCCATGTTTGGAATTACTCTATCCCCCACTCCAGGAATCTGAGCAAATGGAATGTTATTGGCATCTAACTTGTAGGAGTATTTGAGTGGAAATCTTTTTGGTACTGCACCGCTGTTTTTGCATGAAGCAATAACAGCCACCATAATCTCACCGTCTATTTTCGTTTTAGAACGAGTGATTGCAGCTACGGAAGCCGTACGTACAGCCCCCTTCGCGGCTTCGTCAGCCAATGAATTCCCTTCAACATGAACGCCATCACGCTGATGACTCAGTGTGTGTATCACATGAGTCCTTGGTAGTTCGGATTTCAACTCCACTACCTGTTCCCATAGCATTTTGTGCTTAATTGTGCCACCTTTAGCATCTTTGAACCCATTTTGAACCCAGTATTGCAAGTATTTATTATATAACTGCACACAGTAAAAGCAATCACACACAATTAGTGTGGGGAATTCTCGATCCGTATTTACAAGTGCCAGTATCAGTGCTTTTAATTCTGCCAACTGTGCCGTGCAGTCTCCTAGAGATTGCGTTTTAGTGCAACTCGGATGGAACTTTCCATCCCGCATGCAACCTTTAACGATTGCACAGGCCGCGCTATATTGTTGCTTACTTCCTATGGCCGGTTGAGCAGATCCGTCAGTGTAAATGATATATTCATACTGATCCACAGGCATTATTTCATTTGGTAGAGGATATTCTACCAAAGCGCTCCGTCGAAGTGCTCCGGCATTAATGGCACAGTACTAAAATGGTTCACCTCCTTCCTTCAACACCGCTCGCAACAAATTAAAATCAACTCCTGTCTCTCGAAGCCAACAAAAGTCACACTTGGGGTCCCGCAAGGCTCGATCCTCTCCCCATCCCTCTTCAATCTCTTCATGGAGCCCCTCACAATCATCTTGAAAAAAGCTGGAGTGAATTACCACCTTTACGCTGATGACACCCAAATCTATTTCAAAATCAAGTCTCCCAGCGACATCCGACACCTCAATGTCACTCTAACCGAGATCCAAACTTGGTTCAACGCTAACCACTTAAAGCTCAACCCAGATAAAACGGAACTAATCCTATTCTCTCCAAAAAGCAACCATCGACCAATCCAAGAGTGGCTCAAGAATCTGGTTGCCCTAAACTGCCCCCTCGTCCTATCCGACTCAGTTAAGTCTCTAGGCATCACCCTTGACAAGAACTTATCAATGGAGGCCCACATCAAAAACTCTGCAAAAAGTGCTCTTTTCTCACTAAAACACCTCAAGAAATTGAAACCTTTTCTTCCCCATGATGACCTTAAGACAGTAGTTCAATCCCTAGTTCCCTCTAAAATCTACTACGGGAACGCCATCCTAACAGGGACTCCAAAAGCTCACCTAGCCCCACTAAGGGCAGTGCTGAACATGGCCGCTCGACTCATATCTGGAGTAAAAAGATTTGAACACATCACTCCAGCTCTCAACTCCCTCAACTGGCTTCCCATGGAAGGGAGGTGTATTTACAAGCTGGCCTGCATCACACACAAAACCCTTCACTCTCCGGCCCCCAACTACCTGAACAACAAACTGGTAAGAGCAGGTCAATCCAGAACGCTGAGAAGCTCCAACTCACTCCTTCTTATCCCCCCGAAACTGAAAAAGAAAACCACCCAATACCGATCGTTTTCTGGCAACGCTCTCCTTAGAGTCCTCAGATGCAACCCCTCCTTCTCCTGTTTCAAAAGGGACCTGAAACTCCATCTCCTTAACAAATACTTTCCTGACTAACGTCATCTAACCTAGACTTCAATATCCGAGTTGACTCCTCTCTCTCTTGACATTCAAGGATAGTTGATGACCGGACTGTGTTAACCACCTTCGTTTGTTTTCTCTCCCTCCGCTGCACTGTTTACCTATTTTTCATGTTGTATTTTTTATCTCTGTTTTGCTTCCTTACTGCCTTCCTACTATGTAATGCAATTTCCTTCTGTTTTTTACAGTGTATGTAAAGCGCTCTGATACCTACGGGTCTAGCTAGCGCTATATAAAACATTTTAAATAAAAAGAAAAATTCTTGTTTGTATTGCAGGAATGCTTGTGTCTTTAAATTTGGGTCGTCCCTGTATTCCACATCTGTTGCAGTGAGAGAATTAGCCCATTGTATCCATCTCGGATGTAAGGCTTTAGCGTTGGGAATGCTTGCCAAGGCTGGAACCGGAGTCACTACTATTATTCGTTTCCCCTGAGCCAGTGCTCTTTCTCTCACTACAGCAGTCTGTACTGCGGTCAGAATCTTTTCAGTAGATGCGAAGCGCATCTCAGCAAATGTGATTTGTATGCAATTGGTACTGTTTCACCTTCATTATATATCAGATAGGTGTACCCAGATTGACCCGCAACTATACGGATCACCAGGTTGCGCGCGTTTACGCGTGTCTGTGTTTGGAAGCTATCATGTCAGCTTGTAAGGAACGAAGTGTATCTGTGTGTTCCTGTGTCCATTGTCTGTGAGAAGTTGGCCTGGCATATGCTGTCCACTAATTATAGTGGGCACCGTGTACCAGTCCAAACAACCCTTATTGGAGTTAGGTTAAAGACAACCTTTAAAGAAAGCTATCCTAGTGGTAGCTGTGGAGAGCAGCCTTCAGGCTAAGTCTTGAAGGAATGTAAAGCAGCTTGTTTTACCAGTCTATAATCTCTTGAGTGACCAAATGAAAGAGCACCACACCAGGTATATATTCAAAATATATGTATTTATTGCTAAACACACCCCTCTAGTCTCTTTATGAGGCTAGAGTTCGAAGTACACAAGTTATAAGTTAAATAATCACAGTAATAGCACAAATACACGTTTGAGCCCTAGGGGCGTACCAAACCATATACCAATAAAGTGGTATAAGAACCACGACTGAACTAGACACAGGGCCTAGAGCCTCTAGAAGTGCTTGGACCACAAGGAACCACCCAAGGTAGTGACACAGGGGACCCACGGGGGACGCGTGCAGTGTAAACACACAACCGCGATACGCCGTTTACTTCTAGGGAGAAAGTCGCGGTCAGGAAATTAGAGAATAGGGACACTTAGAGGAGGACTAGGAACAAACCCTTTGAGATCTAGGACTTTGAAGAGTCTCTACCCACGGGAGCACCGGAGTACTCGTGTTACCTCACCCAGGGAAGCCGGGTGCATAGGTGCCTTTCGGGGTCGGGTTTCGTCGTCGATTCCTATGGAGATCTGCTGCAAAGTGCTGCTGGCGACCAGGAGGAAAGTGTCCGGGTGGATCCAAGAGTGGATCGAGGATCTGAAGAACCTGAAAGCAGAGGGGACAGAGTCTGGGTCACTAGCCAGTGACCAGGAAGGCGATGAGCAGATGCCCACCGATGTCGGGTGCTTCAGGTGCGTTGACGGTCGTCTTGACTCCTCAGTCACGATGTCCAGGAGGCGTTGTCGGCGACCAGGAGCAGGATTCGGACTGTCCCACGACGTCTGCTGCTTGCTGAGGTGTCGGCGACCGGATTGGACCCAACAGGCCTTGGCAACAGCAAGTCTCGTGGAAATGGAAGACGGGCGATGGTGCAGACCAGCAAGGTCTGGGGAACTCACCCAGCGAGGGTAAGTAAGGGCGAGCCTGGAGCAACCAGGGAGCCCAAGCAGAAAAGGATTGGCCTTCGTGAAGGGCTACTAGCCAACGGACTAGCAACCACGAAGGAGCCTCGGGATGTCGCACGTGGAGCTGGCTCACAGGACACTTGTGGAGTGGAGGCCAGTGATCTTCGGTGCAGATGGTGCAGGAGGCTGGGGCTACTCGGAGCCCAAAGCACGACTTCGTGGGAGGCCCAGAAGATGGTGCACTTACAAATGTGCTCGGTGTCCAGGGGTCACGGTTCCTCGTTACCCACGACAGCTACGGGCCTCAGCTTCGCTGGGGACTCAGGGCAGCTTCGGGGAGGTCAGAAAATCCACCTCTGGGGATGCAGGGACTTCGGCGTCCGGCGGGAGCTTCGTCGATGCAGACCGGACAATTGCTTCTTTGGTGCCTGCCAAGCAGGGGAGTCACTCCTTGACCCCAAGGGAGATACTTCAGTCCTCTAATCGTAATGTAGAGCGTCGAAGGTCCAGGATTCAGTTTCAGAGTTTTAGTCCAGGGATATCTAATTTGCTATGGCAAGGGTTCCCTATTTTATACAGTAAAACAGGGAGGGACTAACTCTATGACCCCACCTATGGGAGGGTCAAGGGAGGGGTGGCTACACCCACTTCCCTTTGTCCAGTTTCGCGCCAGAGCAGGGGCAGGTAGCCCCTGATCCGGTTTGAACTGGCATATGCACAGAGGAGCCTTTGCTCCCCCAGTGCAGGACTTCAAAGCACTCTAAGAGTGCACCCGCCCAGCCCCACTACACATTATCCTGTCTGGGGAGGTGGTCACACCTCCCTGTGACAGGAAACCTATTGTCCAGGCCTCCCCTGCCGGAGTTTCTGTCAGCAGCAGGAGGCCAGACTTGTGTCTGTGGCAGAGGCATCCATTTTGTGATGCCAAGGCTTTGGGAAGAAGTTACCGGGTAGACCAGGGTTAACATGTCTCTCCCTCTAGAAGGGTGGAATGCTACCCCCGCCGCCAGGATTGGCGGGGGGTAGTATTCCAAGATGTTTGACACCAAACACGACATGTTTTGATGCAGTCATTCCATAGTTAGCATTTTACCGCGAGGATATAATGCACTTAAGAGTATATGGTTTAACCGCATTTACAAACAGTACCAGAGAATGGACTCTGAGTACTGCAGAGGGGCCCTGCTCATGCAGTGGCACCTTCTCACATAGGAACCAAGCACTCTGCCTTTAGGATTGACAAGGCCTACCATAGGAGTGACTTATAGGTTTATATGTGTGTAGGTTTGTAGTGATATAGGTAGCCTACATCACAGTAAGGGGTGCATGCACCACCTTACCCAGGCTGCAGTAGCAGACCTGTGGTGTCATTTTGGATGGCCTTCCAGGGGTGGCACAATACATGCTACAGCCCCTGGCAGGCCTCTGAGGTACCTATGCCCTTGGTACATAGTATACCATATACTAGGGACTTACAAGGGCACTCCAGATCCCAATTAGAGATGTGCCTAAGGCACATGGAACCTTTTTAAAGAGGAAACAGCTAGGCTGGGGTTCTGGATAGCAGGGCCCCAGCCAGACTAATGTCGAAAACCAGTGAAGCATCAGCAAAAAGTGGGGGTACCCATGAGAAGCAGATCCTACTCTCCTACATTGTCTTACTGAAAAATCAGGTTTTATTAAATCGTAGAAAGGTTTTACTCTTTCTGCATAATCTAAAATGTATGTTCTACCGAAATTTAGGAATCCCAGGATTGATTGTAGATTTTTTAATGATTTTGGAGGTTGAAGCAGCGTGCATTTTTCTAAAAACTTGGCTGCCAGGCTTTTCCCTTCACTTGAAAGCTCATATCCTAAAAACAGGACACTGAGGTGGGCGATTTTTGATTTTTAAAGTTACATTTGTAGCCCTCAGATGCAAATCCCAAAATTATGGTATTCATTCTGTTCAAGTGCTCCTCTAGATCATCGTCCGTCAGATAAATATCATCCACATAGGACAATGCCTCTTCATCTAATTTTTGAAGTAACTCGGTTACTCTGGCCGAAGACAACCCCGGGCTGTTCTTATACCCCTGTGGGAGTCGACAAAATTGACGCAGGGACCCTAGTGCTGAGAATGCTGTTAGATACCTGCTTTCAGGCACTATATTTTGGCAGAAAAATCCATTTGAGATATCAAGTGTTGTTTTGTGTTCTTTCCGCACAATATTATTCATTAATGCGGCACTGTGTGCATTTTGGACTGCAAATGTCTTAGTGCAAGTGTTTAAATGTCTGTAATCTAAAACTAGACGATATGTATTGTCGGGTTTCATGACTGGAAACAAAGGATTATTCATTGATGAGGTGCAATTTTCGATCACCCCCTGGTATTCAAGTTGATCTAAGATCTCCCTGACCTGTTTTTTAGCTTCTTGCTTTATTGGATACTGCCTCTGTGCAGTTGGAGTAGTTTTTTAAAGGAATTATGTGGTGGGTTGAATCCTCATCCCAACCAACATGGTTTTTGTATAAAGCTGGAGCCTGGGCTACCGCCCACTCCTGCGCATATGTGTGTTGTAAGTGCCTGGGAATATGGTCTGAGAATGGCGGTAGAATTACCGTTTCTCCCTTAGGGCAATCCATGACGAATGCTGGCGGCCAATCTCGTTCAGCTAACAAAATGTCATAGCCAAACGTCAGGTTCTCCCAAAAGAGACCTCTCACTTTTCTACTCTGGTCCCCCTCCATCTGGAGCGTTATTTCATATACTTTATGTGGGACACTTACCCTAGTATCAGGTGTTTCCACCGTGATATAATCATTCAAGTCCGCTATCACCAGAAATTCCATCAGGTTCTGGCGAGCTATTGTTACTTCTGCCGCACTGTCTAGCATCGTCTGAGCCTATTCCCCGTTCAGTAGTCGAGTCCTCAGAATTCTGGGCATGTCTGATCTTTAGACCTGCAACGTTCTTCTTTTTGAACTGTGTTTTTTGCTTTGGCTTCTCTTCTTTTTTGGAAGTGTAATCTTTAGCGTGCTGCTTGTCTCTGGACTTTGTACGCTCTTCTTGTTTCTCTGACCGTCCTTCCCTCTCGGAGTTTATCGATGAACCCTGAAAGGAACGAGAGGAACATGTATCAGTATCCTGATACCTGTCAGGTTTCCTAATATTATCCCTATTCCTGAGATTATACCTCTTTTGGAGGGCTCCTGTGGAGAAGATCTACTTCGGGATTGAGATCTGTTTCCTTTAAATGTTTGTTGTTTTTTTATTATCCCACTTCTTTATAGAAGAAGCAGGTGTCTGCTTGGTAGTGTCTTTTTCAGAACTGCCCATTAGTTGTGGTTTTAACGATTTCCCACCCAAACTGTCTCTGCCTAATTCTGCATATGCAGTTTCAATTATTTTTGGTAGCTCGTGTTCCTGTTCTAAAGGACTGAACTCCCTCAGGCGTTGGCGGATTGCCACTGAAGCTGCTTCCCCTTTAATATTAGCTAGTATTATGGCTGATACCTGGGCATAGTTACCTAGTAACTTCATCCCTAAGTTCAGAGCAGGCTCTGCTCCGTACTCGTTCTGTATTTGTCTTAATACATCGGGTATCACTGCTAATGAAGGAATACCATGAGTCCTGGTATAAATGGCAGCAGAAACTGTACCCCAAGTGGTACAATCCTCTACTTGTGGTGTTATCCCCATGGGCAAGCAGATTGTTAGCATTCTGTGTTTTTCATACGGTGTAGTATTCGGGAATACTGCCTCTGTGTTATTCTCTGAGCTACCCAGAATGGCATTTGTTCGCATTTTGTGGGCATTTTACCCATTACCGCGTGTAATGTTTTTGGTGTAATTGTAGTTGCTGTACCCTGAGATTGAGTTCCATTTGTTGCAACTATTGCTGGTTGTACTGTAAATGTCCTCATGACGAATTGCGTCAAGTTTCTATAGATTTTAATCAAATCTTTATGTTGTATGAGTAACTCTCCTACTGGCATTGTATTAATGTCAGGATGTGGTGTGTAGGCCGCTAATATCGGCCATGTTGCCCCTTCTCCTCCGAGCGGGCCGAGTCTTACTCTTCTTCTTATGTGGGGTAGGGCGCCTTTAAACCAGAATAAGTGTTCCTGGTATGTGAGTGGTACTTCAATCTCCTCGAACAGACAATATTCCTCTGGTGCATCTCCTTCTGTGTAAGAGTGAAATGTCTTTGTTCTTACATTTGCTGCTGGGAATGTAACCCACGATTCGTGTGCCTCAATCACGAAAACTACTATGCCACCCTTGGATGATAATCCATGCTCTAGCAGGCTCAGGGTGACTGTATTTCTGAATTTTTCTGCAATCGGAATTGCGTCTGCATCTTCTTCTCCAGCTGAGAGGTGTAGATCTACTCTTACGTCACCTCCTGTCTCAGTCATTTTTGTAAAGAAGAAGTTTGTCCAAGGGAACTAAGATAAGGTTTTTTATGCACAATTTCAGGAACACTGTGCCCTTCAAGCTTGATTAACCAACAGCTAATAAATAGGATTTTTCGCCTACTCAGCTGTGGCGGAGTTTGTGCCTAGCCACTCCAGACGTCTCTGGTATTTTGTGAGTAGGGGTCTCTGAGAATAGCATGACTGAATTACTCAGATTCTACTGTTAAATAAGTACCCAACCAACATTGGCAGCTCCATGTCGTGTAGTTCCTATATCTCCTATACAGGATCTGCGCGTTTGGATAACATAAGCTGTGGGATTGGTGGCAGACTGGTTCCGAGCACCCCCACCGGATATGTTAGCCTGTTTGCATAAGCTCGCTCACAGCCACTAGAATCTCCTCTTATTGGGGAGAGAATAGTTTCTGGCAACCTCAGAACATGACAACCCTGATCCCCCAGGATCGTGGAAACAACATACTACCTTTCGCTCAGTCACTCGTGCTCACTTAGTTTCTCTCAGAGATACACAGAATAAACAGTCTGGGTGTTTCAATAAGAATTTATTGAACAGTTGTTATTCTAGTGTAGAATAGATGTGCTGTAACAACCAATAGACAGTAGCAGAGATATATGATTAGCAGTACTACGAAAGTAAAGGGATGGTATAGTTCTACCATTTTGCAGTAATCATGAATATATACAAGTACATAAAACACATGATAATACATGCATACTCCTACAATGCCTCCCTAACTAGATGTACTTAAATGTACCTAGCATCTGTGTAGGTGTTATGCCAAGAATCCCTCTAGGATCTAGTCAACCCCATTACCTGAGAAAGGAGAGAATATGGGACCCCGTCCTGGTCTCGAGTTGGACACCCCGCGAGGGATGTTAGACCACTGCGAGCTGGAGTGTCTGCATGCAGGAACCTCAGCGTCTCTGGTCAGTGTGTCAGCCGGGAAGTCACTGTCTCCTCTGTCTTTCTAAGCAAGACATGATGTATATATACCCACAGGTCTCCCCAGGGGTCCTACCTTGCTGTGTTACTGTGTCGGCCTAGAGGATGACGTCGGGCCTGAACTTTATACATAGATATTATACAGGAGATGGTAGTCCTGCTGTACTTCCAAGAAACCTCATGCATAATGTATGAGATTTGAACTAGGGAAAAACCCGCGTTCTGAATGCAGTGTTGTATCTAGGTAAAAGGTCAGTCCCTATGAACCGTTATGTATGTAATGTAGGGGAGGATATAGGTGAAAGGTTGCAGTGTTACCTGCGCCTATATAGGGTACCTATATGGAATATAACAGCACCAGGGCCCAGAGGCCGGAGGGGGGGCTACTGAAACCTGATTATTGCTGTATTTCACAGTTCAAACAGGAGACCCATTTTATTTCTTACCCTAGCGCCCATGACACACTGGCTACGCCACTGACAGCAGCCAAAGATGAAGGCTCTTGGAGGTGAGGCTTTTTACGTTTGTGTTTCGAGTTTAATATTATAGCCGAACACTGCAACTTCTTCCTCAACTATTGGAGGTCTTGTGACAAGAGAACACAGTGCACCTTTCTTAAGACCTCAGTGGTGTCGGCAGATTGGTGTGGTGGGATCGCCTGGACCCTGATGAAGCCAGATCATTCCCAATGGCAGCATGTGATGAGGGGCCTCTGAGCTGACCATATCTCACAGATATTCATTGGCCTTGGGAAGACTGGGGCCCTCTGAAGGGATGAGGGGCCCCGTAGAGGGTTGGGGGCCCTCCTGCACCGAAATGGCTGCAGAGGCCTGGTTACACCGCTGAGCATTCTATTCTAAGCTGTAACCAGTGTAGAAATATGCAGAATTAAGGTGCTTTGGGACACAGCTCTCAAATGTAAATTACAAAAGGAAAATTGGAGTTTATCAATGAAAATGTTAACACATCATCATAAGTAGAACAGACAAGTTTTAATCAGCTTTTTTGGTCTTTGATTGGTGGAAATGCACAGATCATTTAATGCATTATCAGTGGTCTCCATTTGTGCGTAATTGTATTTTGGGGGTGGTTGCTCGAATCTAGAAGAAGGAGCCTAGCTCCTGCTTAGGGGCATAGGGTTTGATCTTCTGCATTAAGTGGCAGCCAACTCTTGTGAAAGAGGCAAACACCTTAAAGTTGATGTAGGTTGACGTGTGTGCCAGCTGCATGTCTGGTGTTTGTGCTGATGAGTTGCTGTTGGCTCCACTTCACAGCCAGTATCACTGCAAAGTGGTTTGTGTAGTTGCACTAATAGTCTAAATGAGAGATTAACTCAGAGAGAGCTACCATGAATCAGATGGTTGTGTGCTACGCAGCCAGTAACCAGTTTCCATTCTGTCTGGGATGAAAGGTGACCTCTGGTTGAAGGGCCTCATCTTGAAATTATGATTAAATGGCATCCTGACTCTCATGGGATCTGAGCTCTTTGGAGGTAGACCGCTGTTACCCTGGGTCACTCACTTCTTTTGGACCATCAACGTTTGATCTTGAGCATTTTCTTCTCCACATCTTCACTTTGAGTCTCTGGTTTGCTTATCTTCCTTATTCCTCTCACTCAGCTGTATGAGATGGTGGAAGTGCGGGTTTAACACTTCCACGTGATATGGCGTCCCCAAACTCCTGTGCAAAGGACATGAGGATTGCAGCCTGGAGAGCTGGTGATTTCAGTCCCAATTCCAGCCGGTCTGTCTAGGCGTCATTCCGTTTAGGAAGCGTTCTGGCGGTACGAGAAGGATTCGCCTGTGTGTAGGATGACAGCTTCCCTCCATGTTAACGCGGACATCGTTTCAAGTCGTACACTTCAAACTCACAAATCGTTGGTATTCAGCGTTTGTCTAATTAATTTGATAGAAGCAAACTAAGACTACAAAGCACAAAATGCTCACATCCCTGGACCACTACCCACCCGTAAACCCTAAAATGAACCTTAGCTCAATGTACCACTACTCTACCCTCTATATGCGTTGTATAAACACAGATTCTACCGTTTGTATCATGCTGCCTGTTTGGAAGTAGATATGATGTAATCTAGAGCTTGTAGGCTACCTCCAGAAGGACCAGAAACTGGGCCCATCCGAAGGCACCCTTGGCACATCCGAAGGCACCCTTGGCCCACCCGAAGGCAACCCTGGCCCGCCCAAAGGCACCCTTGGCGCATCCGAAGGCACCCTTGGCCCACCCGAAGGCATCCTTGGCCCACCCGAAGGCACCCGTGGCCCATCCGAAGGCACCCTTGGCACATCCGAAGGCACCCTTGGCGCATCCGAAGGCACCCTTGGCCCATCCGAAGGCACCCTTGGCCCACCCGAAGGAACCCTTGGCCCACCCGGATGAGAACTACCGGAGCCGGGCCTGTGTCCCATGACTAGTGCAGTGTGTAGAGCTCTGGCGCAGTGTGTGTAAGGAAACTGCTGGGCCCTGGGGGACATTGTGCACCAGCTGTAATGAGAGCGGAAGTCAGGGTTGTTGCCCTTTTCAAATATAACTTTAAAACAAGAAACTGGTGAAGAAATCAATTACAAGTATTTGTGAGCTCTAACTTATTTCAGAATAATGAGTCAAGCAAACAGAGGGAGCTCTGCCAAGTCACAAGTGAACACTTTACACAGATCCTTTCCACCTGCCGTACCTTGGTGCTTCTAGGATAGAAAACGTAAAACTCTTCAAGTTTAAAGCTCGTTTACATTTCTATACATTGCGCAGTCACCCATCTGGGGGTTGGTAAGACAGGATAGGGTGTGAGCAGTGGGAGGGAGTGACTTAAGGGGCCTTGCCTACTTGTAACAGGAGGCTGGAAAAAAGGGGAATAAAACTGCTTATGCTCATCTTATCCCTCTCGAGTCCCCCAGCGATTGCCCCCAACATTGATCCCACTGCAGCCCCCACAGCAACGCCCACAGGACCCCCGACAGACCCAATGGATGCTCCCGTGACTGCTCCAAGAGCAGCCCCCAGTACTGTCGCGTGGATGATGTTTATTAATTTATATTCAGCCTCTGCTCGCGATTCTTGCGCCTTTTTACGGTAAACCTCTTCAATGCGCTCTACTTCCGTGGCACATTCTGCCTCCAGGCGCTCCTTTTCGCTCTCCGTGTTTGCGCGTTCCAATGCTTTGCTCTCCTTTTCTTTTATCACGCGTATCTCTTCCTGTTTTTCCTGCTGATATTGGTTCCTGAGTTTCTCCTCTTCTTTCTTAAGGTACTGCTCCACCATCTGAAACTTCTCAGTACTGTAGCACTCCCCTCCATTCTCTTCCACCATTTTGTCTATCGTGCCAAGGAGCTCAGAGACCTGCCTCTCCTGCTCTTCTCCAGTTGCTCTGTTGTTGAAGGCGCAGTAACGCATCCCACATTTCTCTAACAACGTTTTCAACTTTCCCTCCTCCGCCTCTTCAACAAACTCCTCGACTGTCCGACCGTCCGCCTCGATGTCATCTCTTCGTGTAAACAAAATGACGATGTACTTTGCTGCTTGGTTCCCAAATGAGTCTTGAATGATCGTTATTGCCTCCTCTTCCTCTGTGGTGAAACGTCCTGCCTGCAGCACCACAAGGATGGCGTGAGGGCCCGGGGCGGACAGGACCACACACTTACTGACTTCCATAACTGTGTATATACATGGGGTCTTGGGGTCCATAAACCCTGGGGTGTCCACAACTGTAATCTCCCTCCCCTGCCGGAGACATGTCTTTTTACTGCACTCTTGTGTTTGTGCTTTTAGACTTGCTTTAGAAATGAATCCTTTTGTTCCAAGGATGCTGTTGCCTGTTGTGCTTTTCCCTGCTCCTGTTTTCCCGACAAGGGCAATTCTCAGGGATCTCCCATCTCCTTTCTGAGACGATCCTGGAAAGAAAACATTTGAGATGTCAGAATAGAGAACATGCATGCATTAGTGCCAGAGGTCTCTATTTCTCTGGACATACCATCACTGTCATTGAGAAATGTTGACCCAACACCCATGGAACACCCACCCAAAGCCCATGGAACACACACCCAACACCCATGGAACACCTACCCAACACCCATGGAACACCCACCCAACGCCCATGGAACACTCACCCAACGCCCATGGAACACCCACCCAACACCCATGGAACACCCACCCAACGCCCATGAAACACCCACCCAACGCCCATGGAACACCCACCCAACACCCATGGAACACCCACCCAACGCCCATGGAACACCCACCCAACGCCCATGGAACACCCACCCAACACCCATAGAGCACCCACCCAACGCCCATGGAACACCCACCCAACACCCATAGAACACCCACCCAACACCCATGGAACACCCACCCAACGCCCATGGAACACCCACCCAACGCCCATGGAACACCCACCCAACACCCATAGAGCACCCACCCAAACCCATGGAACACCCACCCAACGCCCCACCCAACGCCCATGGAACACCCACCCAACGCCCATGGAACACCCACCCAACGCCCATGGAACACCCACCCAACACCCATGGAACACCCACCCAACGCCCATGGAACACCCACCCAACGCCCATGGAACACCCACCCAACACCCATAGAGCACCGACCCAACGCCCATGGAACACCCACCCAACACCCACAGAACACCCACCCAACACCCATGGAACACCCACCCAACGCCCATGGAACACCCACCCAACACCCATAGAGCACCCACCCAACGCCCATGCAACACCCACCCAACGCCCATGGAACACCCACCCAACGCCCATGGAACACCCACCCAACGCCCATGGAACACCCACCCAACACCCATAGAACACCCACCCAACACCCATGGAACACCCACCCAACGCCCATGGAACATCCACCCAACACCCATAGAGCACCCACCCAACGCCCATGGAACACCCACCCAACACCCATAGAACACCCACCCAACACCCATGGAACACCGACCCAACACCCATGGAACACCCATCCAACGCCCATGGAACACCCACCCAACACCCATAGAGCACCCACCCAACGCCCATGGAACACCCACCCAATGCCCATGGAACACCCACCCAACGCCCATGGAACACCCACCCACCCACCACCCATAGAGCACCCACCCAACGCCCATGGAACACCCACCCAACACCCATAGAACACCCACCCAACACCCATGGAACACCCACCCAACGCCCATGGAACACCCACCCAACGCCCATGGAACACCCACCCAACACCCATAGAACACCCACCCAACGCCCATGGAACACCCACCCAACGCCCATGGAACACCCACCCAACGCCCATGGAACACCCACCCATCGCCCATGGAACACCCACCCAACGCCCATGGAACACCCACCCAACGCCCATGGAACACCCACCCAATGCCCATGGAACACCCACCCAACGCCCATAGAGCACCCACCCAACGCCCATGGAACACCCACCCAACGCCCATGGAACACCCACCCAACACCCATGGAACACCCACCCAACACCCATGGAACACCCACTCAACGCCCATGGAACACCCACCCAATGCCCATAGATCACCCACCCAACACCCATAGAACACCCACCCAACACCCATAGAACACCCACCCAACGCCCATGGAACACCCACCCAACGCCCATGGAACACCCACCCAACACCCATAGAGCACCCACCCAACGCCCATGGAACACCCACCCAACGCCCATAGAGCACCCACCCAACGCCCATGGAACACCCACCCAACGCCCATAGAACACCCACCAAACGCCCATGGAACACCCACCCAACGCCCATAGAACACCCACCCAACGCCCATGGAACACCCACCCAACGCCCATGGAACACCCACGCAACGCCCATGGAACACCCCAATGGCGCAGAGTAAGGCAGCACAGCGATTTGGGCTGCGTTGCATTACTCGAGATTTATGAAGCCACTGAGGGCCATAGAAGGTGGCCTTGCGTGTCTTCATAAATCTCTTTTTTGAGTTGCATCGCTCTTGCACCACGTTGCAAGGTGCAAGAGCAACGCAATGGGGCTTGTAAATATGCCCCCAAGTCTACTGGTATGTATACGGCTTCAGACAGGCTTAGCTGTCGGTTGCCCTAACCTATTGATTCCAATATATTATAGGGCATATTTACGAGAATTGTGGCGCAGAGCAGCCCAACAAGGTACCTTGCTGCACCCTCCATCACAGGGAAAGGGCCGAATGCAACATACTTATCCTATACAGCGCATTCCTGTCCTTTCCCCCTTCTTTGGTATCGTTTAGGCAGCTTAGCACCAAAACAGGGACTCTTGCACCATGGTACAAGGGTGCCTGTGTTGTAGGCAGGATTGTTTTTGTGCAGGATGGGGCACCTTCCTGCACAAAAACAATCTCTAGAGGCATTTTCCTCTTTCGATGTGTGCTGCAAAATGCAGCACACATAGAAAGAGGAAAAAACAAGGAGAAATAAACATATTTCTCCTCGTTACGCCACACCTTCGAGTCTACCCTCAAAAACTACCACCATCTACTCAAATCCTGCAACAAAGAGTGCCCTGAGACACCACATTGAGGCCAGCGCCAACTAGACCAAGGAACTCTTGGCCATTGTGAGTTCACCTGCCCATCAGTCACAGAGAACTCGACTCCGCCTTCACAGGAACTCTGTGACGCCCTTGCAGACCACTCCCACAACAAGATAGCCACCATTTACAGAAACTTTGAGCACCAAGCCACCGACCTCCTCAACATCGCCACTCCCACGAAGACAGCCGCCATCAGCTGCACACCACATGGGAACAACTCAACATAGCGAACACCAAGCCCCTAATGAACTCCATCCACTCAGGTGCACCCACTGACCGGCACCCCCATCGACTCTTCTACCTTGGAAGCGACAAGATTAGCCACCAACTCACCACCATCCTCAACTCCTGTATCTCCACAGTCACCTTCCCCGACACCTGGAAACACTCAGAGGTCCGACCCCTCCTCAAGAAACCCTCCGCAGACTCCAACTACCTCCAGAACTATCGCCCCATCTTGCTGCTCCCATTTCTCGCCAAAGTCCTGGAGAAGGCCATCAACCTCCAATCCACTGAACACCTGGGGTTAAACAACCTTCTAGACTCCTCCCAATCTGGATTCAGAGCCAACTACAGCACCAAGATGGCCAGATTGACGCGACAGACGACATCTGTACCCTACTCGACAGAGGAGAATCAGCCGCCTTGATCCTTCTCCACCTCTCGGCTGCCTTCGATACCGTCTCCCACCACACACACACTCATCAACCATCTGCACCAGATCCGCATCAATGACGACACTCTTAGATCGATGGCATCCTTCCTCACGGGGCAAACACAGAGGATTCGTCTCCCTCCCTTCATCTCACAGCTCAAGCACACCACCTGCAGTGTCCCCCAAGGCTCATCCATCAGTCCCACCCTCTTCAACGTCTACAAGATGCTGCTAACAGACATCGTCAGAACCCATGCCATCAACATCATCTTCTATGACACCCAGCTCGTCCTCTCACTCTCAGCGGACCCCACTATGACAAAAACCAACTTTCATAACTGCATGAGGAACATCTCGGCCTGGATGAGAGACAATTGGCTGCAGGTCAACCGAGGCAAAACCGAGGTGCTGATTTTTGGCAGCCACACTGCTCTCTGGTATGACTCCTGGTGGCCTTCAGAACTCGGGCCCACCCCCACCCCTACCCCGAAAGATCATGCCCTCAACCTTGGCATCATACTGGACAGTGAACTCTCCATGAAATGACAGGTCAAAGTTGTCTCCTCAGCCTGCTTCCACATGCTTCACATGCTCCGCAGAATCTTCAAGTGGCTTTCCACCAGCACCAGGAAAACGGTGACCCAGGCCCTCATCACCAGCTGCTGGTCTACAGCAATGCACTCTATGCCAGCATTACTGGAGAACTCATGGGAAGACGTCGGACGATCCAGAACAGAGCAGCCAGAATGGTCCTCAACCTGCCCAAAAGGACCCACATCTTCCAGCTCTTGAGACCTCCATTGGCTCCCTATCCAGAAGAGATGCCACTTCAAGCTCCTGCCCCATGCCTACAAGCCAAGCTCAAGCCACTTCAAGCTCCTGTCCCACGCCTACAAAGCCCTCCATGACCAAGGACTGACATACATGAACCACCGCCTGAACTTCCACCAACCATCCAGAAACCTATGCTCTGCTCACCTTGCCCTCGCACAGACACCGTGCATCCATCACTGCTGCACCAGAGGTTGATCCTTCTCCCACCTCGCCGCCAAATCCTGGAATGCCCTTCCTCTCCATCTTCAGATAGCACCCTCAGTGGTAGACTTCAGGAAGGGACTCAAGACCTGGCTCTTCGACTGAGACCCTCAACCCAGCGCCTGGATACCCTCATGGATGATAAGCCACGCTTTATAAATACACTTTGATTGATTGATTGACCTGGGGAGGCACATCTTTTTGGCGCATTTCCAGGTTTACCAGGTTGGTAAATCTATGAATGCGTCAAAAACCATGGGATTTGCATGGGAACACCCACGCAACACGATTGGAAAGCCTCCCTTGCGCAGACCAATGCAACGCAGACATTTGTGCCGAGTTGCATTGCTCCATATTTTTTAAGCCTTGCAAAGTGGCTTTGCGTGGCTTCATAAATATGACTTAGAGCTTTGCGTCATTCATGTACCACGTTGCATGATGCAAGCATGATGCAAAGCTTTCATAAATATTCCCCCTACGTTTACATAAAGTGTGCTTTGGGTCGGTCTCTTGGGCATGATTTGATGGCTTTGTTCTCTATCTCAGCTATCTCCTCTTGATTTGTTGGCTTTCAAGTAGCATTTGTATAGAGCAGCACTGTCACCCCTAGGGGTATCAGGATGCTGAGAGTGCAGAGAAGGACCAGAAAAACGAGCAGGAAAGGCAGAGAAGGAGCAGAAAACTAGCAGAAAACTAGCAGAAAAACAAGCAGAAAATGAGCAGAAAAGGCAGAGAAGGAGCAGAAAAACAGGCAGAAGGAGGCAAGGATAGAGGGCAGAAAGCAAGCAGAAAAGGAGCAGGAACAAGCAGAAAAATGAGCAAAAGTGACACAGCCGAAGCACAGACCAAAGGCAGCAGAGGGTAGATGTGGGCAAGCTGGATAGGAGACTGTGGCAGGATGAGCTGGCACAAGGACATGCTCAATGGGGTCCATTAAGTAGGTCCTGGGGGGAAGGCGGGGTGCTGGGTAGCGGAAGGCGGGAAACGGCAGGAAGAGGGAGGAACGAGCAGAGAAGGCAAACTAGGGGGCAAAAACTGAGCAGAAGAGAGATTATGAAGTTAATAATATCCATGCACTTTCATTACGCTGCTGGCTATTGTGAACTGTACCTTGAATTGTAAAATCCCTGCTTTTACTATACGTTTTGAACTCTTAAAGCTATTATTGTAGTATATATTTATGTAATAACCGTAAAAGTTTAACCAAAGTTCTCTAAGTATCCCACAGTGGTAATCTGATTTGTTATGGATCTGTATACTTGGCACATGAAAGGTCCCTGGAACGTTTTTTTGTGCATATGCTTTTTTTCTGAATGATGAATTCTGATGTATAAAAATTAAGAATATTCCTCTTTTATGGGAGGGTTGTGTTGGCTTCTATTTTATGTGGAACTCTTCGAAGTCCCAAATCATAATAAAATAAACTGAAACTGAGAAAAACGAGCAGAAAACAAACAGAAAACGAGCAGAAAACGAGTAGAAAGGCAGAGAAGGAGCAGAAAAACGAGCAGGAAAGCAGAGAAGGAGCAGAAAATGATCAGAAAATGAGTAGAAAAGGCACAGAAGGAGCAAATAATGAGCAGAAGAGGCAAGAATAGAGGGCAGAATGCGAGCACAACACGGAACAATAAGCCAGAGAAATGAGCAAAAGTGAAAAAGCGGAGGAACAGACCAAAGGCAGCAGACGTTAGCTGCGGGCAAGCTGGATAGGAGACTGTGGCAGGATGAGCTGGCACAAGGACCTGCTTTCCTCTCTATTCATGTGTTTTCCCCCACCAAGAGCATTTTGGTTGCAGTGTTCTCACTGGTTGACTTCTATCCATGTACTAAATAAAAAAATTAAAAAAATCTAAATCTGTATTTGTAAAGCGCGAACTACTCACCCTTACGGGTCTCAAGGCGCTGGGGGCCGTCGTGGAAATTAAGTGAGCTATTGCCCAGAGTCACATGGTGCTGAGCTGAGCTGCCGCCGGAGCCAGGGATCAAACTGTGAACCCTGTGCTCCGAAGTCAGCTGCCCTGGCCGCTGCACCACACCTCTCCACTGTACTGCTAATATTGCTTGCATTCAGGAGAGTACTTTTTATTTAGATTTTTTTAACTCCATGTCAGTCTGTGTTTTTTTCTCATTCTCTGTCCCGTTCGCTACTTTCCCTTGCTCTGTGTGTTGCTTTCTCCCCTCATCCAGTGAGTGCTTTACTTTAATAGAGGAGTGGGGGTGAACTTTGTTTTAGCATAAGCTGGTTCACAACACGCCCTGCTCTAAGATTCCTCATCTGGGAGGGTTATTGTGCCCTTTTCAACATGGTTAACCTCACCTTTTGCCTGGCATCTGATGCAACTTATATCTGAGATTGTACGGGTTCCTGCTAGCCGGGTCCCCAGTACCAGCGTTCTTTCAATGAACTGCACCATTATTCCACAATTGGCACCCCTTTAGGCTCCATGTAAGTCCCTAGTAAATGGTACCTCTGGGAGCTAGGGACTTGGAACTAAAGAGAGTCCCTTAGGGCTGCAGCACGAATCATGTGACCCTAAGGGACCCCTCACCAAGATCATGCAAACTGCCACTGCAGCCTGCGTGTCTTGGTGCAGAGAAAACTGAAGAGTCGACATGCCATGCCAGCAAAGCACTGCATATGGTATAGGTAAGTCACCCCTACAGCAGGCCTTACAGACCTAAGGCAGGGTGCACTATACCCCATGTGTGGCCATATCTGCATGAGTGGAAGTGTCCCTGTGATATGTAAGCAAAACCTTAGATATCACAAGTTCACAGGGAAGCCATAATGAGTACATGGGCTGGACACCCTTAATTACGAGTTCCTCAGCTACATGGTAACTTCACTGTACCCTCAGCTGGTTGGTACCAAACAGCTCATCTTAATAAACCTGCACTTTATGCCAGTGTGGGATTTATTAATAAATGCACCCAGAGGGCACCTTAGACATGCCCCCTGAAAACCTACTGACTACTAGTGTGGTAACCGACTGGTCTCGACCAGCCAGCCACCCTAAACCAGTTTCTTACCTCCTGAGGTGAGAGCCTTCACTCTCAGAGATCAGGAACAAAGCCTGCTTGGGGTGGAGGTGTTTCACACCTGCTCCAAGCAGAAACTGAATTCCAGGGCGGGAAGCTTTAAAGACCCTGCCACTTTTGTTATGGGACCCAAGCCTCTCCGCATAGTGGAGATGCCAACCCCCCTGTCCTGACTCCACTTTTTGGGCTGCAAGACAGGCGGGAGAATGAGTAAGATTAGGAGGTGGGCCCACCTCTAGCGAGCACCACCCCTAAGGTGTCCTAGATGATGTGGACCCCACTTTTCAGATTCCTCCATCTTGTTTGGAGGGAATTAGTATTCTAGGGTCAGGGATATGCCCACTTCCCACATGAAGACACCCTAAAAGTAGGCAGCCCATTGGTTACTACCCTAAATTGAGTATTTAGGTGGCACTCCTGAACACAAGAACTCAGGCACCAACAAGCGGAGTCCGGCCCACTGACTTGCAGCACTCCGGTCTGACCAACGCAGCAGCCGACCAGGAAGAGGTACTCGTGCTCTGGGAGGTCAGATTTGTCTTCCCACAGAGTGTGAAGACATCAGGACCAATTGGAGACATGCAGCACCAATACCTGTGATACTGGACGCCCTGCACCAAACACCAACAGTGGGAGTCCAATCCAGATCTTCACTGCACCAGAGTCAAGCAGCCATCAAGGGACGTCAGCATCACTGAGACCCACTTTGAGAGTGGCCCAGCAGCCCTGGATTTTCCCCTGCCAGCTGTTTGCCCCCAACCGCAAGGAGCATCTTTACGCATCCAGCCCAGCCAACCTAACCACCCTGCACCCAGCCCGTCTGGCCTGGGTACTGGCTTCCTTGTCCTAAAGGCCCTTGTAACCCAAGCGTCCATTTGGGAGCTCTTAGGCTTGCTCCTAAGTCCCCCTGTGCAGCCTGTTTTCAGGAGGCCCCCATTCTTCGTAGAGTGCCTGTTACAAACCTCACCAGCTCCCGAAGAACTGCTGGTAGTACTTTAGACCTTGCCGCCCACTATCCAAAATCTAGGTGAAGCCCTGAAACCGACTGTACTTACTGTTATGCCTTTTACTTCCTTAGGATTGCATTGAGCGTAAAAGCGCTCAACGTTGAACTGTTTTATTTATCTGTAGAAATTGATAACAAAAACAGTACTTGCTTTTTAACAAAGTTCGTTCTTGGTTTTACAAAATATATAAAAATAAGTGTTATTTTTCTAATTTGGTCTTGGATTTATTCTTGAGTGTGTGTCTCATTTATTGCCTCTGGAAGTAAAACAAATACTTAGCACTCCCCACTGATAGACCTTACTGCTTGCCCATGGTACCACAAATACAGAGTTAGAATTATCTGATTTTACCTCTGTCAACAAACTGGGGACCCACTGGACTGTCCGCACAGTGTACTTCTTTTTAGTGCACTATATAGAGAGCCAGCTTCCTACCGCTATGAAAAAGCCTGGTGAACCATGAAGATACACGGTGGAACTGGGCAAAAATCACCAACATGTGTTTTTTCAGATCTGTTAGGACTCTGAAAAAATTGATCCAATATTCACCTGTCGAAGAAGCAAAAGTAACTCATCTTTAGAAATATTGGTTCTGTTGGGTACAACCTATTGCCATATCCAGAACCCATTTTTTGTCTTTGACTTTTAACTACCTTTTAGGGGCCGATTAGTATGTGGAAGGAAACGGCTCCAACCGTCGTTCTGAGCCGTTCCTTCCGCATTAGTCAGCTGGTAGGCTTCCTTTCCGACCGACCCATTAGGATGGTGTCGGTCGAAAAGGAATACTATTGGTCATTCCGACTGGCTTATGAAGAGCCCGTCCGCCAGTCAGAATGACTTCGCTAATCCCAAGGGCGGCTCTTTCCGCCTGAGGGATTACAATGTTGGATTCCGACAGCCTTTCTGTGACAGCCTTTCTGACACAGAAAGGCTGTCGGAAATCGACTTTGGGGGCCCCCAGCAGGGCCCCCATGGTTCCCGGCCTCCAATTGGAGGCCGAAGGGGCACCTATGGTGCCCCCCGTTGATTCCTGCACCTCGTGGCAGGCACCACAAGTTGCAGGGATGAACTGCACCTCCCATTTTACATTGGGAGCATGCATTCCGGCCGGTTTACGGTCGGAATACATGCTCCCAGTGTAAAATATAGGAATGCGACCGAACGGTGTTCGATTGCATCCTAATGGGCCGGAGGGGACCGCCTACCGGGTGTCGGTCGGTCCCTTGACCGATGCGGTGTCGGGTGTAAGTGTTTCCACCTGACATCGTAATCTGCCCCTTAGTTGTAGAGCACTGTTGTGACACACCCTTCTATTAATTTGAGAATGGGTGATGGGTGTGATAATATCAGCTTTATCCTCACTGAATGCCATCTATCCGCACAGCAGACTGGTCGGAAGGGTTTGTGGGGCCTTGGTCCTCCATCCATCGGATATGTTTCACTTTAACAGATAATGAAGCGTCACTGGTCAAACGTTCAGAGTAGTTTAATCATTTTTACACAAGCTTAAGAGTCCTCTTTGGGAACTTTTACAAACATAAACGACTACTTGACATTTTTAAAGCAGTGTGGGCAAGTAACATTCATCAAAACGAAATATGTTTTGTAGTCATGAAGAGATGGGTTCCCCCTATGGAATTTGGGGGAAAACCAGTGAACGGTGCTTTTGAATGCATCCTGGTACAGCACAGTTCCTTAAAATACAAAGGGATTTGAATAAGATTTTACACTCGACTTTGCGTCTCGCTACTAATTATTTTAAGAAAAGACATGGAGCTTTTAAAGCACTTGGGACAGTGTCAGTGATCAGCCCTTGGTAGAGTGTGAGGGAAAAGCACACAAGAAAGACATTTTAATATTCACTTAGAAATAGGGTGCTTGTATCAGAAGTTGGCATGTCTGAAAGTGGGGATAGTCCAGGAGTGAATCAGCCCCATGCTGAGTGACATAAGCATTGAAGTATTCCCCGAGATGTGACTGACTCTGACACAGCCCCGTCAACCTTTCAGATGCACCACCTATAATACATCTTTACCATTAATCATCAATTGGTTTTGTACTATTTCTACATCTTAAGCATCCTTTGTTGAGTCCTCATGGTGCCCTCCTAGTGGACTGCGAGGTAGGACCCTGTCTTACAGTGTTACACTGCACAGGTGGACGAGTGTCACTCCAGAAACCCACACTCCCTCCCCCCTTTATGTGCTTTGTTTGCAAGTAACAGTACAACATCCTTATATCTGCATAATAGAGGGGAAGAGGCTTAATACCTACTATTTATCATGAGATTGCTAAATCTATTTCAGATGGTCATGGGATGGACCCACACAGCGCAACGCAACATGGCTTAGTGCAATTTGTGCCTAGCCGAAACGCGTTGGTAATATTGGCAAACATCACATGGCTTCGTTGGTTCATCACTTAATGCAGTTTAACATCCTCATCAGTGAAACAGACTACCAGAATGGACAAACTGTGATCACTTCTAACCATATCAAGCTCCACAGAACTCATCATTGACTAATGACCCTGCAATGTTGATGGCATCTCAGGCTGACATAAGAACTAGAAAACATCCCACCACACTGCCAGATAGAATATGGGTAGTAGTTGTCGACTATCTTGAGTTTTGGAGCGCACTAAAAACCCGGCTCTTGCCACGTCTATCACTACTATAACTAACCTTATTACGGATCACTTATCATCATAAGCACATTGGTCTGTTCAACTGTCATTCACATTGTGCTCCCGGCCATCAAAACATAGCCATTGGCTTTCCTCACTGTGAGTGGCAGCACTTTCCCTCTGCACATATGCATATTCCCCTGTCAAACAGTGCACTTCAGTGGCAGGGCTTGGGAGTCAATCTCTCCTTTATTTATTTGTTTTTTTGTAGTTTTTGGTTACTAATCTTGTATTTACCAATGTGTTTTATTTTGTGCAAGGCCTGGCAGCTCCTGCAATGCATGGTGGGGACTGCTTGCTTCCTGTCCTTTTATCCCCTAGACAGCCAGCAAGCAGCAGCTGCCTCTCCACATAGCTAGTATTGTTGTGTGCATACTTCAGTGTGCCACAGCTGCAGCATAGTGTCCCTCTCCCTTGAAATGTAAGCTTCTTCTTGTGTGTTCTCAGTAGAGGAGTTTCTATGGAAGTTATCTGCAGCTTTTTTATGTTGTTCCCAGTGCTTTAAATGGGCCGGTACTCACCGGTACTGAGTACCGACACTTCTTAGATTTATCACTCCGAGTACCGGCACTTCTTAGATTTATCACTCTGAGTACCGGCACTTCTTAGATTTATCACTCTGAGTACTGGCACTTCTTAGATTTATCACTCTGAGTACCGGCACTTCTTAGATTTATCACTCTGAGTACCGGCACTTCTCTACTGCCGAGGAGAGTACCGGTACTCATGAAACACTGGTGCTGGCGGCCTTTCTCTGACAGCCAAGGCACTTCTGCAGCCCTGAGCCGAGCCCCGCTGAACTATTCAGCGTGGGCTCATTTGCATACCGTCAGGGTGTTCACCATCGTGCTGTGTTGCAAACACAGACATCGAGGCAGCCCGGTGACAGCGCAATTAAGAAAGCCGTGGGAGGTACCAGGTTCAAATGGCTTTCATCCCACCTGATTCTTTTGTGTAAGTGTCTGCTTATGTTTGTCTGCTTGTCCGTGATTGTTTTTGTGTGAGAGAAAAAAAGAGAGAAAGGGGGAGAGAATAGAGACACTCTTGGAAGTTATATTAAAGGAAATGTGTGGAATGCTTTGTGTGTTGCATGTCTGCTTGTTTCTTTCTGTGTCACTTGAGAATATATAGAATTGTGCCCAGCAACAGCAATTAACAGTATTGATGTTGCAAATATTACAAAACAAGGAAATGTTAAAATATCGCCGCGTTTGGCTTTCGTTTTGTGTAATGAGTAAACAAACCTGCTTTGTTTATTGAAAGACATTTCTCATGTGTTTTGGTATGTGCTGCAAGTAGTATAGAAGTCAAGTGTCGGCATGTCTTGCCCTAAGCCCCGCCCCCAAGCCCCACCCATTCGCCACATTTAAATGAGTACCTGCACTATTTTCCCCCCATTTAAAGCACTGATTGTTCCGTTGTTGGACACAGACTGTTTTTGTGATCTGTGGGTGCTGCTGCACACAGCTGCTATTTAACCAGGGGCAACAAGTGGTCAATCTATGAATAAGTTAGAAATATAAGGGCTGGTACCTTGCTGAGTGAGAGGCTGGCGCATGGCACTGAAACATGAATAAAGGAAATGTGAGACTTTAGCGCGAACGCTTGTGCTTATGCAGCACAGATGTGCTTCTATTTTTATACAATTGCACTTTCTAAAGTGCAGAAACAGTAAGCAGTGGTTTACTCTTACTTTCCGAGTAATGCTGTTTGCACCACAAACTCAAAGAAATTCTGCAATGAATGTATGCACTTGAAACATCATGAAAATAACAGTACCGTGCATGTATTATGTAGCCCCTCAACCACTATAGGGCAAGAACACCTATGCGCTGTCATCAAGGCCCAAAAATAGAGCCGTTAGGGCACACATAATTCACCAGATATCACTGCGTTGCCAATATAACGTAGGGCCTTGGGGCCTCAGTGCTCATTCTGGTGGTACTCCGGAAGTGCGGCAAGTTTTCATGGCAGGGGCCTCCGTCGAGGCTTCACCCCGCATTACCACTACGTGGAACAAGTGCCCCCTTTGTATGGACCCACGTTTGCGGGGGGACCTCGCCCAGTCCTCCCCACGTGCAGACTTGGGGTACCTCAGCCCGTGATCACAAGGGGCTGCTCCTGCAGGCAAAACGGCCACCACCAGTGAGGAGACGTCGCCGGGCTCCCCACGCAGCTGCTCGCTGTAGTAGGACTCACCCTAACTCCGGGTGAGTCGGAAATCCTTCTGGCCCGTGGATCCCCGCAGGGTCAAACAGCCCGGCCCCTGGCAACTACCGTTGCAGCTCCACGGGCACCCGCTCCTCCTGGCTGCATGGGTTTAGGCCTCGATCAAGCACAGGCGTGTTTCTGGGCACTCGCTCCTCCTGGCTGCGTGGGTTTAAGTCTCGGTCGAGCACAGGCATGTCTCCGGGCTCCCGCTCCTCCTGGCTGCGTGGGTTTAAGCCTCGGTCGAGCACAGGCATGTCTCCGGGCTCCCGCTCCTCCTGGCTGCGTGGGTTTAGGCCCTGGTCGAGCATAGATGTGTCTCTGGGCTCCCGCTCCTCCTGGCTGCGTGTGTTTAGGCCTCAATCGAGCACAGGTGTGTTTCTGGGCTCCCGCTCCTCCTGGCTGCATGGGTTTAGGCCCCGGTTGAGCATAGATGTTTTTCTGGGCTCCTGCTCCTCCTGGCTGCGTGGGTTTAGACCTCGATCGAGCACAGGCGTGTCTCCGGGCTCCTGCTCCTCCTGGCTGCGTGGGTTTAGGCCCCGGTCGAGCTCAGTTGTTTTCCGGGCTCCCGCTCCTTCTGGCTGCGTGGGTTTAGGCCTCGGTCGAGCAGAGGCATGCCTCGGTCGAGCAGAGGCGTGTCTCCGGGCTCCCGCTCTTCGTGGCTGCATGGGTTTAAGCCTCGGTCGAGCACAGGCATGTCTAAGGGCTCCCGCTCCTCCTGGCTGCGTGAGTTTAAGCCTCGGTCAGGCAGAGGTGTGTCTCCAGGCTCCCGGTGTGGCTGCCACCTCTCTGGAGGCTCAACAGCTGCTGCAACTTCCGGGTCAGAGCCCTCGCGCTCCAGAGGATGGGCGGGGCTACACTCTGCTCCAGCAGGTTGCCAGGCAACCTTTTCCCAGCCCGGGGCCGCGTCAGCAGACGCTGATGCGGCTCCTTCTCTGCAGGGCTTCTCGGCCCGAGGGGACACAAGCGCTAGAGGCTGGAGAGGGGGAAGAGGGGGGAGAGGACCTTCACGCTTACGCTCTCCACTCCACAGGCCCCAAAACCTGTGGGGCAGCTTTCCTTCCCCATACCAGATGAGGAAGTACAGCGCTCACCACACGCTGGATGGTCACATACAGCACTCCCCTCACACTTAAACATCAAAGGAGGAAGAACAATCCAGTTCTTCGCCTGCTCCAGACAGGCGCAGCAACTGCAGGCCGTCCCACCCCACACACATTAGGGGCAGCGCTCCTCACACAGTTCCCCAGCCCACCTTCCAGGCAGGTTCCTTCTAGACCCAACAAGGATCTTTCCTGAAGTCTTTTGTATCCCTGAGACTTCCAACAGGAGGCCAGCACACACAAGCCCCTAGAGATTCTTCACAAACAGGATACCACAGCAGTGCAAAAAGAGTCAGTCCTTTTCCTCCACCACAGACAGAAGCAGCAACTGCAGGCCAACCCACCCCTCACTCAGAAAAGGCAGCCCTCCTCACACTGTCCTTCCGCTCTCCTTCTTGGCAGGGTCCTCTTGTTCCTTGAAGTAGTCTAAAGTCCCTGGGTTGTAGGTGTAGTACTTATACCCCAAATTGTAATTGTTCTCTTTGCTGTAAGGGTCTCTGAACCCAGTCCAAACCGGTCCTGTCCTCCCTGGTGTAGCATGACCACAGGGGGGCGGAGACAGCATTGTGAAAAAAGAGACACAGCCTATTCAGGTGCAAGCGAAACTCCTCCTACCACTCTAAATGCAGACCAGGTCTATTCAGCCCTGCGATGAGTCACCTAGCCATGGCAGGACACACCTCAACCCCCCAGTGACTGTTAGAGTGAATGGACATCCCAGCTCCTGTCACTCAAACACCAGAAGCTGAATACACAAACAGCTACAGGGACACATAATGGTGAAGCAAGAAAATGCCCACTTTCTAAAAGTGGTATTTTCAAACACCAAATTTAAAAACCACCTTTACTAAAAAGGACATTAATAAATTCTGAGTTCAGAGAGCCTAAACTCATTTTTTCTGTCTTGTTCCTATGGAAAGCTACACATGTAAAATGTTACAGCACAGCCCCAATGATAAGCCTTTAGGACAAATAGCCTTTCAATAATGAAAAAACGAAATACACTGTCTTTCACTAACAGGACATGTCACACACACCAGTACATGTCCTTCCTTTCACATACACTGCACCCTTCCTATGGGGGTACCTTGGGCCTACCTTAGGGGTGCCTTACATGTAAGGAAAGGAAAGGTTTGGGCCTAGAAAGTGGGTGCACTTGCCAGGACAACATGGCAGTTTACAACTGCGTGCGCAGACACTACAGTGGCAGGTTTGAGACAAATTTACAGGGCTACTCGTGAGTGGCACAACCAGTGCTGCAAGCCCACTAGTAGCATTTGATTGCATTGGCACACAACATGCACTCTACTAGGGACTTACCAGGAAATCAAATATGCCAGTCATGGATAACCAATCACTGTCACAATTTATACAGAGAGCATATGCACTTTAGCACTGATCAGCAGTGGTAAAGTGTCCAGAATCCTATATTGTTATAGGGATTCTGCACATATACAGAGCTATGCCCAGGATAATAGGACCTCGGAGTATAGTGGTGAACCAACCATGCACCTTAGTACCCACAATCCCACTCCGACTAGCTTTAGCGTCTCATTCGCAGCGAAGCTACCAATGATTAGACAACCCAGAACACGGTCTCTCTCAGGACTCGCGGGAGCAAGAACACCCTTTCATAAATCACTCATACTTGTCCACAACGTGCGTAATAAGAGACACAGTATAGCTTAAAAAGTTTATTTCAACTATTGTGCTCTAAGATACAGTACACGTGCCAGTACTATCAGCATAATGCATAATGATAAAATAAGAAGCATAGTTACAATTCCATAGAATACAAACGGGGAAAGCATTTTGCAAAGCAGTGGATACAGGGCTAACTGGCCTTACCACCCTCCCCGTGCTATTAACTAGTTTATTATAAAAATAGAAGACCTCTGGGCTTTGTCAGGCGGACCCTCATACCTCAATCTCTAGATGCAAGGTTTACATCATCAGACAAGCACAGCTCTTCTCCCTGGAAAGGTTTTCCTCCGAGTGCCACTAACAGGGAGCTCACAATATTAAAAGCACACGAATTTCTCCAGTGCAGCTGTACTTCGTGTTATGTCTAAGTGCGAGGGGCTGACCAGATCAGCAAGAGCAAGGGACGTTGTTTTTCGACCATGTACATGATGTGCAGACGAAACCCATAGGGAACAGGAGAAAAGGTGAAAGTCACAAAGGCAGACAGTTCTAATATAGCCGGGCACAAGCGGAGTCGGGAAAAACCTAGTCACAGAGCAACGTGTGCAGAAAAGGCATCATGGCAGTCAGGCCTAAGCTAACTTAGCAATGTAGACAATGAGGCCACAAACCACACTACACCCTCCCCTGGTCAGTCATAGGCCAAGACATAGGACGAAAACAGAGTTCAAATAGATGGAGCAGAATGGAAATGGCTATTTATGAAAAAGTCCCCATGAAGGACGGTGAATGGAGAGGGAAAAAAAAAGTCAGGGAAAAAAAGAATCGTAGATAGTGCCAGACACCAGGGCACTAAAGGACAAAAAAAAATCCAGAAATGCAGTTCGTTGAAGGCGAAGGCCCCTAATCCAATAGAGTGTACATGCAGAAAACTGCCACACCTTCCAAAAGTACATCATTGGCATCGTCTGAAAAAAGAGATGCCATCCAGTTCAACAAATCAAAACTGCATTCATGTTCTGTCGTAGGGATTCTGCACACACACAGAGCTATGCACAGGATAATAGGACCTCGGAATATAGCGGTGAGCCTACTATAGACCGTAGTACCCAAAACCCCAACCCAACTAGCTTAGCGTCCCATTAGCACCAATGCACCAATGATTAGACAACCCAGAACACGGTATCTCTCTCTCTCAGGACTCGCAGAGGCAAGAACACTCTTTCGTCATTCACTCGTACCTGTCCACAATGTGCGTAAGAAGAGACACAGTATAGGTTAAAATGTTTATTTCAACTTACGTGCTCTACGATACAGTACGCGTGTCAGTACTATTAGCATAATGCATAGAAATAATATAATCAGAATGGTTACAACTCCATAGAATACAAACGGGGAAAGCATCTCATAAAGCAGTGGAAATAGGTATACATAACATTGCCACCCTCCCCGTGTTGGAAGCTAGTTTATTATAAAAAGAGAAGACCTCTGGGCTTTGACTAGCGAACCCCCATACCTCAGTCTCTAGATGCAGAACTACATCAGCAGACAATCACAGCTCTTCTCCCTGGAAAGGATTTCTCCAAGTGCCTTAAAACGTGCAGAACACAACATTAAAAGCATCCAAAATTCTCCATGGCAGCTGTACCTAATGTTATGACTAGGTGCGAGGGACTGGCCAAATCAGCAAGAACAGAAATACATTGTTATCCGACCTTGTACATGTTGTGCAGTCTGAGCCCAAATCGAACAAGAGAAAAGGTGAAAGACAGAAAATGCAGACAGCGCTAAAATAACTTGGCAAGAGCAGAGGTCGTTAGAACAACAGCTCAGAGGAACGTGTGCAAAGAAAAGCAGCATGGCAGCCAGGCCTAGGACAACATAGCAAGGCAGGCCACTAACCACAAGACAGTTCCTCATAGTAGGGAGCAGTGATCAGCATTGTGGGACAACTTGCGTGATGCTCAATATAACTTCGTTGTAGGAGATCCTGAGCAGCCGCCCAGATATCCCATTGCACCAAAACTCCAAGTGCAGCCGCACACGCCACGCCTGCACCGGAACAGTCCCGTTCATGGGCCACTATGGGGCCCATCAACTGGCCAAAATACGGGTCCGACAGAGACGTATTTGAGAGGCAAACATCCAAGGACCAAGAGAAAGGACATCGTAAGCACGACATCACAGGATGCACGCAAGTGAAATACGCAAAGCGAAAAGAAAGTCTATAGGACACACCAAGGGTCGCCAGTGGTAAGATGCCAAAGCTGATGAGCATGCGTTCACGGAGCATCCAAAGTCGACCGTGGTCGAGGAGACCCCCAGGAAGTGCAGCCATTGCGCAGCAAACAAATTAAAAGTAATATTCCAGCAGCCAAGGCTAGGAGCAACGGGAAGCCTCCAAAGACGCTGGAAAAAATAGAATGAATAAAAGCCGGAATTACACCAAATATAGTTTGAAAGGAGGTAACAAGGCCGGAGCCCACAACTTTAAAAAAGTGCACAAGACCATCAGTGGCAGAAGCATTGAAAACGCGGTGAATCATTTCTCCGAAATGTTGTGGGAGGTTCGTGTTCAAAAGAGCCTGTATCTCACTGTGGATACTAGCCACCTGGAGGACGAAGGTCTCCCGGGCGGACGTGAGCATAACCTCTTGGTTTAATAATAGTGCCTTTATTCTGCTCAATTTATTGAAACCTGCCGTCAACATTGGTATGGAAGGCCAAATGGAACTATCTATTATGTCCTGCGGGGGTGGAAAAAGCACATTCTTGCAGCACACTACACGGTGGGAAACAGTTACAATATAGGGGATGCCTGTCATGACTACTCAAAACCCCAATCATGCTTTGCCATCATGACTACTCAAGACTCCAATCATGCTTGCCATCCTGATTGTTTAGAATAAATCATGCTTTAATGTGAATGTTTTAATAGTTGTGGTGGTTTAGTATGGAAGTATACCGGTAAAAGGTTAATAAATAAGTGAGTGCTACAACCTTCTCCTGATTGTTAATGGTTAACTGAACTGTGATTGTTAATTGCCAGGCACACGGTAAACTGCCAAGTTATGCAGGGCGCACGTTCTGCCAAACAAACTGTACAATTATCTCTTCACGTGTCCCGCCCAATGAACAGCATGCACATTGGAACACGTGAAGCGCTTGAACAGAGAGCATTTACATTTCACGTGCTGCAGCAACGTGTAGAATTCACGCAGCATATGCGAGCGGCAGAAAGGTATTTAAGCCGCTCGCGCTTCACTTTCAGTGCTTGGTCTCGTTGACTGAAAGTCCCTTACCTGTATCTCCGGCTCCCGATGCGACATCCCTTCGGATTCTTGCTGTTTCCAGGGCTCCGGCTGCATTCCTCGCGCTCCCTCTGACTCTGGCAGCATTCCTCGCGCTCCCTCTGACTCTGGCAGCATTCCTCGCGCTCCCTCTGACTCCGGCTGCATTCCTCGTTCTCCCTCGAGCTACCGGTGCAGCTTTTCTTCTTCTCGTGTCCTCGGAGATTCTTCTTCCGCTTCCGGCTCCTCGACCCTGCTGAAAACAAACAAAAGAGAGATAAGTAACAACTTATTGCAAGGCCTTGTAATAAATAAAGCAGAAGACGATCAGTGAGTTTTCTCTAATGTAGTTTTGAACTGTTTTATTACTTTGCTCTGCTAAACATCAAAGCGTCAAGAACTTGTTAAACAAAGCTTGAAGAACTTTATTTACAATAAGCAAGAGAAACAAGCATTGGACATTTCTGGTGATTTAGAGCCAACGCAAGACATTGTTATTTCTGTGTTTTGAAAACTTAAAGACATTCCAATAATATTTTATTTCATGCAACTTGTGAAATTCGTGGTAAGAGTAATTACCACAAACAAAGGTAATACTTAGCAAAGGAGAAGGAGACATAAGTGGATTGCTAAAGTGGTACGTTTAAAACTAAGGTGTTAATAGTGAGTTTTGGTTTTCTTGTTTACAGGACAAGAGAAATGTTATATAACAATCGATAGAAAGTATTTCAAGAGATGTAGAGGAACTGCTAATGCTGTTTAGGTAAAGACATTAATGACTTCTAGGCTGTACCTTGAACTGATAATCCTTAATGTGATAAAGTACCTAATGTATGGTTTATTTGTTTAGATATAATCCTGGATACTGCCAAACTCAGGAGCAGTCCTATCCTTTCGCTACACTATAGAAGTGGAGAACCTGAGTTGATAAGGTGTTCCACACGCAAGCAGTCAGAAGACGTCTCTTCTCTTTTCTTTTCATTCCCCATTCCCCTTTCCCCTTGGAGGCTTTCTAGAATTCAGAGTGTTTACGTACCTCTGCGTTTTGGGGAGTTTTTAGGGAGATCGGGGTTCGTTCATCGTTAAGAAGAGCAAGGAGACCAGGTGAGTGGCTTGCTTGACAGAAGACCAAGCCACATAAAAAGCTCTCCTTAACGACGAACGAACATGGATCTAACTGATAATGTTTCTGAACTTTCTGAACTTATTAGAAATCTCCAATTAGAAATGCAACAGCTAAAACAAGAGAATCATCTACTTAGGGAAGAATTATCCAAAAATAGAGCAGGGTTTATGCAGTGGTGGGACCCTAAAACTCCTGATAAACGTCCTGTTTTGTCCCCACCTAAATTCGGCCCCTCTACCTTCTCACCTTTGAATCCTGTGATGCAACAGCCTGAGTCAAATGTTCAGGTGACAGTTGTTACCCCTACCCCGGTTCCCCTCGCCAATCCAGAACGTTTTTCGGGGGATAGTTCTCGTTTAGCAGCTTTCATGAGCCAATGTCAGCTGCATTTCCTTTGTAAACCCCAAGTGTTTAATTCAGACTCTACCAAAACAGCCTTTATTATTTCCTATTTAGGTGGAGTAGCAGCTGATTGGGCTATTCCCCTAGTCGATAATGATGACCCACTTTTACAAAATTTCAACACTTTCAAAGACGCTATGACACGGCTTTTCGCTCGTCATGTCTTTGTTCAAGCAAGTGACAACGAATTACTAAACCTTCGTCAGGGAACAAAAGATTTACTTTCCTATATTACAACGTTTAATCGTCTTTTCTCCGAAACTCATTGGCCTGATGAGAAACGAACTTCATTATTCTACAGAGGACTGAGAGAAGATCTAAAAGATTCACTAGCCCACATTGTAGACTTACCTGTAGATTATGGGGAATTTGTTGACCTAGTAGTAAAGCTAGATCATAGAATAACCGAAAGAAAAAGTAAGAAACCCAGATCAGACTTCCGGCCTGTTGTATTTAAATCTGAGAAAAAAGATAAAGAATCTCGAACCACAGAACCTGAGCCTATGCAGATAGGAGGCATTAAAGGACCATTGTCTATCGAAGAAAAAGAAAGACGACGTAAAGAAAGATTGTGTTTATATTGTGGAAAGGCAGGGCATTTTGCCAAGGAATGCACTATTAAACCCAAGAAAAAGAAAGAAATCGCTCTCACTGAACAACCTGAATCGGAAAACTGATTTTCTCAAAGAAAGCTGAGATCGTTTCTTTGAGTAAAACTAAACCTAAGGTCTCAAAAGACATTCCAAATATTACCAACAAGATTGCTAAACACATGATGATATTAATGACGGTTATTGTAACTGTTTAACAAAGACATGTTCTGTCTATTTTAGTTGATTCAGGAGCTACTGGGAATTTTTTTGATATTACTCTTGCCAAGAAATTAGGTATTTCCCACATAACAAAAGATGAACCAGAACCAGTAAGAGCAGTGGACGGTTCAGCTCTATCATCTGGTCTGATTCGATTTCATACCGTACCCCTGACCATTGTAAGCGAAAATGGTCATACTGAACAAATAATGTTTGACCTAATTGACACCCCGGTTTTTGGAATTATTCTAGGAATACCCTGGCTTGAAAAACACAATCCAAGAATAGATTGGGTACAACGGACTGTAAGTCTAGATTCACCCTTCTGTAGAACCCATTGTTACCAGGAAGCCAAGGATCCCATTTATCCCTTACACTGTGCCACCACTCACATCACTCAGAACACCTTACCTAAAGAATATAAAGATTTCGCCGATGTTTTTGATCCAGTACAGGCCACTCAACTTCCACCTCACAGAGTGTACGACTGCAGAATTGATCTAATACCAGGAGCTCCTTTGCCCTGCAGTCGTATTTATGCCCTGACTGAACCTGAAAACCAATATTTGAAAGATTACCTAGATGAGTTACTTGAGAAAGGGTGTATTCGGCACTCGACTTCCCCTGTTTCCTCTCCACTTTTCTTCGTGGCTAAAAAGTCAGGAGATTTAAGAGCGTGTATCGATTATCGTACGGTTAACAAAGCTACCATCAAAAACCGTTATACTTTACCTTTAATCCCCGTCTTGTTAGATCAGGTGAAAGGGTCAACCATCTATACTAAGCTGGATCTCCGCGGCGCTTATCACCTAATACGCATGCGTGAGGGTGACGAATGGAAGACCGCCTTTCGCACCAAGTTTGGCTTATATGAATATACTGTAATGCCATTCGGGTTGTGTAACGCCCCGGCGGCATTTCAGTATTTCATTAACAACGTTTTTCATGACCTTTTGGACGTTTTTGTTATTGTCTATATAGACGATATACTAGTCTTTTCTAAAAATAAGGAAGAACATGTATTACATGTACGAACAGTTTTACAGAGGTTAAGAGACCATTCTTTGTTTGCTAAAATTGAAAAATGCGTTTTCCATGCCCACTCAGTTGAGTTTTTAGGATATTTTCTATCACCAAAAGGTATAGAAATGGATCCAAAAAAGGTTGAAGCAATAACCAATTGGCCAGCCCCTACTTCTGTTAAAGAGGTCCAAAAGGTTTTAGGGTTTGCTAACTTTTATTGACGATTTATTGCACATTTCTCCAGAATTGTAACCCCGATCACGCAATTGTTAAAAAAAGGACAAAGCTTTCATTGAGTGAAGAAGCTGATAAGGCATTTTCAGACCTAAAGAGAGCCTTTAACACGGCTCCAGTGCTTATCCACCCAGATCCTGATCAACCATTCATAGTTGAGGCGGATGCCTCCCAAACTGCTGTGGGAGGGGTTTTGATGCAGAAAGATCCAAAGACGGGGTACCTACATCCTTTGGCTTACTTTTCACGTAAATTGTTGCCAGCGAAGCAAAATTACACTATAGCTGAATGTGAGTTGTTAGCCACTAAGGATGTTTTCTCTGAATGGAGACATCACCTCTAGGAGCTAAGCATACGGTGACCATTTATACAGATCATAAAAATCTACAATTCTTTACCTCTATAAAGGCTTTGACACCAAGACAAATGAGGTGGTTGCACTTTTTTAGTGAATTTGATTTTTTAATCACATACCGACCTGGACAAAAACAATTGTTATCAGATACCCTCTCTCGTTTACATGAGAAGGACTCACAAGATCAGAAAAATCCTGCACAAAATATCATACCAATTGATAGAATTGTAGCAGCGACCCAACCTGATGCCTTCTTGGCTGAGGTTAAAACTGAATCTCAAAAGATTAGCAAAGACACTTGGTTACAGAAAAAACATAAGTCAATTACCGATGGGCTTTATTTTCATAAAGAAAAGTTGTTTATTCCATCTGAAAAACAGAGGCAACAAATCATGGCCTGGCATCATGACTCTAATCTAACAGGTCACCCGGGTACACAGAAAACTATTGAATTGTGTTCTAGAAAATTCTGGTGGTCTACTATGAGAAAAGATATTCTGGACTATGTCAAAAAATGTCCCATTTGTGTTCGTAATAAATCTCAACATACAGCCCCTGCTGGTTTTTTACAACCATTACCAGTCCCTCCAGTCCCATGGCATACAATCAGTCTCGACTTTATCACTGATATGCCCTCGTCAAATAGTTTTACAACTATTCTAGTGGTTGTTGATTTATTATCAAAAATGGGTCATTTTATTCCACTACAAAAATTACCTACTTCAGTGGAGTTTTGTGATATTTTTATTCAACACATTGTCAAACTGCACGGATTGCCGAGTAAGATCGTGTCCGATAGGGGCCCGCAGTTCATTTCCATATTTTGGAAAAACTTATGTACACAATTGGGAATTGAGGTGGCATTGTCATCAGCTTTCCATCCACAAACAGATGGCCAAACTGAAAAGGTTAATCAGTATGTAGGACAATCGTTACGATGTTTTCTAGCTACTTTAACTTCACAGTGGGACAAAGTATTACCCTTGGCAGAATTTTCATACAACAATAGTGTACATTCTGCATTGGGGTGTTCACCATTTTATTTCATGACAGGTTACCATCCTAAATGCATTCCCATATCAACATCTTTTAATCAAGAAGTGATGCCCTCTGTGTCCAAAAAGATTAAAGAATTACAACACTTACAAGACAAAGCTAGGCATTGCTTAGCAAAAAGTAAACTCGTGATGAAAAAGCAGGCAGATAAACATCGAACCCCTGAGCCGACATATAAAATTGGAGAACTAGTCTGGCTATCTACCCGAAATATCCACTTGGATGGGCCAAGAAAATTACAACCTCGTTTCATAGGCCCCTTTCCCATCCAAAAAATAATAAATCCAGTTTCAATCCGATTGTTATTGCCAGCTGAGTATAATATTCATCCAGTTTTCCATGTATCCTTACTAAAACCCTATAACCCAGGAACCAGAAAAGATAATCCCCCTCCTCCAATTATTGTAAATGATCATTTAGAGTATGAGGTTAATCGAATCCTTGACGCCAAAAGAATTAATAAAAAAATGCATTATTTAATTGATTGGAAAGGCTATGACGCTGCTGAAAGATCATGGGAACCAGCATTTAATATTAATGCTCCCAGGTTAATTAGACTCTTCCACAACCTATCTATTATGTCCTGCGGGGGTGGAAAAAGCACATTCTTGCAGCACACTACACGGTGGGAAACAGTTACAATATAGGGGATGCCTGTCATGACTACTCAAAACCCCAATCATGCTTTGCCATCATGACTACTCAAGACTCCAATCATGCTTGCCATCCTGATTGTTTAGAATAAATCATGCTTTAATGTGAATGTTTTAATAGTTGTGGTGGTTTAGTATGGAAGTATACCGGTAAAAGGTTAATAAATAAGTGAGTGCTACAACCTTCTCCTGATTGTTAATGGTTAACTGAACTGTGATTGTTAATTGCCAGGCACACGGTAAACTGCCAAGTTATGCAGGGCGCACGTTCTGCCAAACAAACTGTACAATTATCTCTTCACGTGTCCCGCCCAATGAACAGCATGCACATTGGAACACGTGAAGCGCTTGAACAGAGAGCATTTACATTTCACGTGCTGCAGCAACGTGTAGAATTCACGCAGCATATGCGAGCGGCAGAAAGGTATTTAAGCCGCTCGCGCTTCACTTTCAGTGCTTGGTCTCGTTGACTGAAAGTCCCTTACCTGTATCTCCGGCTCCCGATGCGACATCCCTTCGGATTCTTGCTGTTTCCAGGGCTCCGGCTGCATTCCTCGCGCTCCCTCTGACTCTGGCAGCATTCCTCGCGCTCCCTCTGACTCCGGCTGCATTCCTCGTTCTCCCTCGAGCTTCCGGTGCAGCTTTTCTTCTTCTCGTGTCCTCGGAGATTCTTCTTCCGCTTCCGGCTCCTCGACCCTGCTGAAAACAAACAAAAGAGAGATAAGTAACAACTTATTGCAAGGCCTTGTAATAAATAAAGCAGAAGACGATCAGTGAGTTTTTCTCTAATGTAGTTTTGAACTGTTTTATTACTTTGCTCTGCTAAACATCAAAGCGTCAAGAACTTGTTAAACAAAGCTTGAAGAACTTTATTTACAATAAGCAAGAGAAACAAGCATTGGACATTTCTGGTGATTTAGAGCCAACGCAAGACATTGTTATTTCTGTGTTTTGAAAACTTAAAGACATTCCAATAATATTTTATTTCATGCAACTTGTGAAATTCGTGGTAAGAGTAATTACCACAAACAAAGGTAATACTTAGCAAAGGAGAAGGAGACATAAGTGGATTGCTAAAGTGGTACGTTTAAAACTAAGGTGTTAATAGTGAGTTTTGGTTTTCTTGTTTACAGGACAAGAGAAATGTTATACAACAATCGATAGAAAGTATTTCAAGAGATGTAGAGGAACTGCTAATGCTGTTTAGGTAAAGACATTAATGACTTCTAGGCTGTACCTTGAACTGATAATCCTTAATGTGATAAAGTACCTAATGTATGGTTTATTTGTTTAGATATAATCCTGGATACTGCCAAACTCAGGAGCAGTCCTATCCTTTCGCTACACTATAGAAGAGGAAAACCTGAGTTGATAAGGTGTTCCACACGCAAGCAGTCAGAAGACGTCTCTTCTCTTGTCTTTTCATTCCCCATTCCCCTTTCCCCTTGGAGGCTTTCTAGAATTCAGAGTGTTTACGTACCTCTGCGTTTTGGGGAGTTTTTAGGGAGATCGGGGTTCGTTCATCGTTAAGAAGAGCAAGGAGACCAGGTGAGTGGCTTGCTTGACAATGCCAGCCTGCATGCCACAGCATTCTTGATTATTCAGAAGGAGATAGCTACCATTAGCAAGCACAGTGAAAGTAGGTGATATAACAGGAGCTGGAGTGCCTTTTAAAACACAAGCAAGATTCGGAGCCGAAACATTACAAGCCCCGTGTAACTTAATATTCTTACAAATTAGGGAATGACCCACTGTAGAATCACAAGACTCCCCTGTGAGAAAAACGTCTTTTCCGTCCCTAAGGCATTTATACACGAAAGGCAGGGACGAAAGTTCATGCAAGAAGGCACTGCCTAAAGGCTGAAAACGGCCAACAGGATAATGTTTCATGCATGAACTGAACTCAAATAAAGAAAAAGGCAAAGCGATAACCCCGTGAACTAGCCACACTGCAGAATCCAATTCCGCCACAGAGAATGGTAACGGCTCTATCTTTTCGATATGTAAGAGAGTGTATGTTGCATCTTTCATGGACATGAATTGCTGTTTTTCAGTTAGATTAAAGGGCAGGAATAAGGCTGACGTGTTTAAAAAATGCCAAGGAACTTTGCCCATCTTCAATGTTTGCAATGTCCACGCAAACTGCATCACTGAGCGCAATTGATTTTGACCATGATATAACACAGACACATCATCCTGTACAATATCAACAACAGATGAAACAATATTCTCCAATGTGTATATGCGGGAAGACAGGGTATTAATACTATTGTCAACAACAGCAAGCACCTTTTCTAAATTAGCTTGATCGATTTCCTGTAACCGGGAAGCAGCTTCTATCTGCGAAAGCTTCCAGAGTTCATTGTAAGTTTCATAAATGAACCTCTTAGGTCGAGGACCACGAGGCCCTAGCAAAAAATCGGACAGATCAATGTTGCCTGATAGGAGGGATAAATGTTGTTTTACAGAATCTAATGAAGAGTGCTGCAACCACTGTTTACACAATTTGCCAACACAATACGTTGTAACAGTACGGGAGTCAGAAAACCTCGGATCTGGCTTATCCTGTTTGTAACCAGGAGCTGAGTCATGAAAACGCAGTTGGCAGGCATTAGATGCTATGGGCCAAGCCAACCAGGGTGACTGAACAAGTGAAGAGATATTAAACTAATTGTTTTGAAACAAAGCTTGCAAATTGGCAAGGGAAATATTGAAATGCAAGTTCTCGTTGGGAGTGGACAATACGGGAATGGAGGGTGCATTCCATTGTTTTGAAGTAGCAAACCCCAACAGGTTGTTTGATAGATCGTACGATTTAAAAATAAAATTTGGGTCGGAATCAGGCAAGCACGGTGCAAGGCTTCCGTGCCGCGTACCTGCCATGATTTGGTGCCCCAAATAGATTTTAAGTCAATGGTGTCCTGCCAGTGTTCATAACCACCCACTGCTAATGCTTTCAAGAAGGAACCCGAATATAGCAATTTGGTGTGGGTCAACATGATCTTCTGAGTGGACGAAGAGTTCAATTTAAAATAATAGGACCCAGGGTTTGATCTATCAAAGTCTGTAAAGTAAGTAAATTTACCGTTAAGGGTTTGGGAGCTACCTGGCAAAGGGGTCAGACAATGTTCCCATTGGGTGTAATTAAAAGGACCCCGAAGAGTACTTGGCTTATGGAGAAAGTGGTTGCCCCAATGCTGGTAACAATATACGTCAGCATAACTTGCAGAATTTAAACAAATCTTCAGCATTAAAAGCAGCATAATATTTCAAATCAGAGAATAACGATTCAACGGCATTCACATCCCAATCGTCAGAATGAATATCACTTTTAACAACATCACCCATAGAAACACGGAGGACATTCGGTACATTAATTATCTCGGCTGGTCCATGAATTTGGAAATTTACTGCATCCCATACGATGCCATCAGCGACTGGGAAAGCTGAAATGTTCACAAATGTGTGGTCACGCTTCATGATGTGAGATGAAGAATGCGGAGCCAAAGTTCCAGCGACACAGTTCACTGCAGAGCGTTCTGGTAAATAGTCACCATTTATGAGCAAGAAAAAAACTGTCTCAAAGCCAATGGACATGAAGAGGAAAATCAGGAACAGTACCAACCAGATGTATGTCCATGGTGGGACCAAAAAATTGTCTCTGAACCAGGATATAAAAATACTGAAGCTGGACGGGATAAGTGATGAGGTGGAATCCGAATCAAAGGAAAAACGGGTAGGGCTCAGTGGCGTTGTTGGTAAATGAGCCACCGACTCGTTTGCGGGGTATGCATACTCGGTCTCCACGTTGCAGGAGGAATCCGGGCAGTCGAGCAGGCGATCAGGCAAATCGACCATCTCAATGGCAACATCAGTGTCTGTGTAAGCTGTAGGGCCACAAACAGGAGTCCTTGAAATGGCTGAACATGATACTGCAGGTGTATCTGTTGTCTTTGCGACCAGGAGGCGGTGGTAAAATGACTGTACGAGTACCCTTCAAGCCAAAGACTGGAACTGGTGCACGATAAGAGGGGCCAAATTCTTTTTTGTTCTCCACCTTCTCTCGGACCAGATCTCCAACCTTCGGAAGCCAGCCGGCAACCGGAATCTGCAACGCAGCGTCAGTGGCTGAAGGCAAGTGGTTGTTTAAAAGTTTGACACGGGTCTCTTGTAAGTCCTGCAACATAGTAGAGTGATTATCTACGTCAAAGATTGCGGTATTCGCCGCAATGTCTAGACCATCAAGGTCAGGCACAAACATTTGTATGCCAAAGAGCATTTCGTATGGGGTCCGCCCACCCAGAGATCTTCTAGGGAGATTATTAAGTGCACGTTGCACGCTATACAAGTGAGCCAGCCAGTTCCTGCCAGTACCTAAGACTCTAGCTGTCAAGGATTGCTTTAAGTCACAGTTCATTCGTTCAACAATCGAGTTGCCCTCAGGCCGATATGGAGACGAAAATTGCACCCGCACCCCCAGTGACCTCATTGCGTCCTTGTACGCCTTAGAGGCGAATGCTGGACATTGGTCAGAATGGAAGGTGCCACAGGCAAAAATTCCCACAAAGACACGCAAATCCCTTATGACATTTCGAGCGTCAGCACTCCGTTGTGGCCAAACCCAGATGAAACGTGTGCACAAGTCTACTGCAACTAAGATGTATTTATATGCAGTATCAGAAGAAAAGGGACCGCAGTGATCAAGGTAAACACAACCAAAAGGTTTGTTTGAAATGCAGAGCTGTGTTTGCGGTGGTCGTGTAACCGTCGAAGGCTTAATTTGCTGACAAACATCACAAGAAAGCACATAAGTGCGGGTCTGTTTATATAAACCACGCCACCAGTAACGCTGCTGCAAGATGGAAACAGTCGCAGATACGCCAGCATGGGCCGAAGCCAAGCCTTCGTGTGCGGCCGTTATCAAGGAAGGTCTGCGGTCCGCGTTGGGAATCAGCAGATCACCAACGTCTGGAATTCTTACATAAGGAACCTGTTCGGGACTTAAGTGATAAGAGTATTTGGAAGGGAAACCCCGTGGGTAATTAGCACCTTCCTTTGTTGCAGCAATAGCTGCCAAAATCTCATTATCTATTTTAGTCATGGATCTTGTAACTGCTGCTACTGAGCACGTGGCTACTGCTGATTTGGCAACTTCATCTGCCAAACTGTTACCAACAGCGTGTGCGCCCACACGCTGGTGGCCAAGTGTGTGAATCACCTGTGTGAGAGGCAGACGTTGTTTAAGATCTGCCACTCGAACCCAAAGCATTTTATGCTTAATTGTGCTGCCTTTTGCATCTCTATAGTCGTTTTGAGACCAAAAGAATAAGTTGTCATTGAAGGATTGAACACAGTAGTAAGAATCGCATACTATAAGTGTAGTCATGTCTGGATTCGTGAACTCAAGTGCGAGCACCAAAGCACGCAGCTCGGCCAATTGTGCAGTACTGTCTCCTAGTGCCTGTGTGTGCACTACAGTCGATTTGAACTCACCGTTCACCATAGTACCTGCAACAATAGCACACGCTGCGGAATAAGCATGCTTAGAACCCGTGGCCGGTTGCGCCGAACCATCGGTGTAAATGATACATTCGTACTCCTCAAGCGGCAGCAAAGACAGAGGAGGAGGATGAACAAATTCATACTGTAAGAACTCCTGTGTCTGAAGAGAGGAATCAAAGATAAAAGTGACATCCGGGGACGTCAGAGATGTAGCCCATTGTACCCAACGGGGGTGCAAAGCCTTAGAGTTCGGTACACTTGCCTTTGTTACTGCCGCTAGAGCAGGATATGGTGTTACCACCAAAATGCGTTTTCCCTGTGCCAGTGCGCGTTCCTTTAGAATCGCCATTTGCACTGCAGTCAAAACTTTCTCCACAGAGGAAAAGCGCAACTCCGCTGAAGTGTAAAGATGTGACTTGTATGCAATCGGCACTGTGTCACCTTCGTTAAAGGTTAAGTACGTGAAACCCATTGCCCTTGGCACAATTCTAATCACCAGGTTTGTGTGGTTATGACGAGTCAACAAGAACTTAGATTCAAGTAGATCAGACTGCAAAGAGTGCAGTATAGAGGAATGCTCAGGAAGCCAGCATGACTTCAAAAAGTTAGGCTGTACCAAGGCATATAGAGGCTTGATACGCTGGGCATATTCGGGAATATAAGTACGCCCAAAGTTTAAAAATCCCAGTAATGACTGAAGCTTCTTCAGGGTGGTTGGAGGGCGCAAAAGTGCGCACTTCTCCAAGAAATGGGAAGCTAAGCCCCTACCTTCATTGTTGAGCTCATAGCCCAAAAACAAAACGGTAAATTCAGCGATGTGTGATTTGGCAAAATTAAATTTGTATCCTAAGACCGCAAATTCAAGAATAATGCGGTCCACTCGCGAACGATGCAGCCATAATTCGTCGTCTGTCAGATAGATATCGTCAACGTACGAACACGCATCGGGGTCTATGCTGTCCAACAAAGAGACAACTCGGGCGGCGAAGACCCCTGGGCTGTTCTTGTAGCCCATGGACAAACGCCGAAATTTAAATTGTTTGCCACTGGAAGTGAAAGCGCTCCATTGGCTGCACTCCGGGGACAAATTGTGCGTGTAAAATCCATTGGATAGGTCAAGTGTCGTTTTATATTTTTTACGAACAAGACTGTCTACAAGCGCAGAACTGTGGGTATTTTGTACCGCGAAGGTCCGACAATGAGAGTTCAAATGCCGGTAATCCAAAACTAGGCGGTACGATCCATCGGGTTTAGAAACCGCAAATAGGGGATTAGTCATTGGTGATACGCATGTTTCAATTACACCTTGATATTCTAACTGTCAGAATGTCTGAAACGGGACCTTTAGCTTCCCACCGGATGGGATATTGGGGTTGTGGTTGTGGCAGAGACCGCAATGGTATTTCATGGGGTGGAGAATCCTCGTCCCAACCCACGTGGTTACGGTATAGCGCCGGAGCCAGGGCTCCAGCCCATTCAGCTGCGAGAGCTTCCGCTTTGTCCTTGGGGACATGACGAGAAAAGCTCGGAAGGATTACCTCCTCCCCTCTACCAGCAGCAAGTACGAATGGGGGCGGTCAATCCGCCTCTGCCAACAGAATATCGTAAGAAGAAGTCAGATTCTCCCAAAAAATCCCTTTAATAACACGCTCAATGTCACCTTCAATTTGAAGGACAATATTAAATAGTCTGTCAGGGGGTGCCACTCGGGTGTCAGCTGTCTCGACAGTAATGAATGTGTCAGTTGCTGTCGCCTCGACAAGAGGACATAGTGCCTCCCGCACTATGGTAACTTCCGCGGCGCTGTCTAGTAGCGTCACTGCCCACGTCCAATTCAGGAGTCTCGTTCTCACCGTCTGTGGCATACCTCGCTGTTAAAGCTGCAACTTTTTTCTTCTGAAACTGTGGGCGAGAACGTGGAAATTCTTCTGGTTTCCCTCGGACTGGTTGTCGAGGTTGGTCTCGTCCCTGTGGGGCCTCACGACCCCTGCCTCTATCTTGGCGATCTCCTCCACCAGTCTGGGAGGTCGATGGTGCCTGTGAAGAACGAGGAGAACGCGGGTCAGGGACTTGAAATCTATCTGGAGATTTAATTCTCGCTCTGTCGCGCAAATCATAAGTGCGTTCAGAAGATATGGAAACCGGGGATGCGGCACGCGACCCCGTTTTTGATTGTTGCTTACCCTGTTTTTTCAACCTCTAGTTCTTTTTAGTAAAGAACGGTTTCTCATCTTTCTCAGACTGAGTTTTTTGTTGTGGCTGTGATTGAGTTTGCGTTTTAGCAAAAGGCTTAACCCCCAAACTATTGCGGCCAATGGTTTTATAAGCCTGTGCAATAATTTTCGGTAATTCGCGTGGCTTGTCCGGCTCCGGGACCAAAGCCAAGACATTAGCTACTTGAAAGTTAACTGCATCGCCCTTGACATTCGCAAGGATTAGATCAGCCACTACATCGAACACTCCCACCAGTCTCATCCCCAATTCCACAGCCGCTTCAGGGCCATGTTCATCCTGCACTCGTTTAATTACGGAGGGGAGAACCGTCATGGAAGGAGTGCCGAAACACTTCGCATATACTGCTGTGAATACCTTGCCCCAGTTGTTGCATTCTGCCAACTCGGGAATTAAGTCTTTCGGCAAACTAATCATCAAAATCCTGTGTTTTTCCACAGGAGAAGTATTTGGAAAAACTGCCTCCAGCTGGTCAAATTTTTCTGCAAGCCAATAAGGCAAATCATCCTTATTTTGTGGGCGCTTGCCCATCACCGAATTAACCATAACGGGACTTATGGTTAAACCGCCCGGTCCAGCTGGATGCGCTGCAACTCCAGGAGGGGCTCCCTGGACGTTGCCTGTAACATATTGTACCAATGCTCTGTGCACACGGATTAAAGACGTATGCAATGCACGCAGTTCATCAACCGCAAGAGTCAAATAACGCGGATGGGGGGTATACCCGGCCAAGACTGGCCAAGCGGCCCCGTCTATTGATAAGGGGCCTAAACGAACCGGGGTGACCGGATGTGGGAGGGCGCCATTAAACCAAATACGGTGTTGCCATGCTGTAAGTGGTACTTCAAGAGCCTGATAAGGCCGATAAGCATTGGGTAGGACAGTGGGAGCGTACACATGAATCAAATTGGCCGCTCCTTCCACTGCCGGAAAAGTGACCCAAGAGTAAAACACCTCAAAGTGGTGAGCCGGGTCAGCCTGCACCACAAAGATGAGAGCGAAACCCGCGTCAGGCACTCCATAAGCCCGTAAATGAGCCCGGAGCGCCGCGCAGCTATGTGCCGGTATATTTACATCCGCCATTAAGACTAGGAATGTTCAACAACCTAATGATGTGAGGCAGCACAATATAGGGTTAACCTAAACACCTTTTAATAACTTCAAGCTTGAAAGAACCTATAAAAACATTAATATAGGAGGTATCACCCTCACACACGTTTCCGGAAGCGTATGCGAAGGGTGTTGTGGACAAGCACAAGCACTACTCAAGCGTCTCGCAGATAAGCAACCCACCACGTTGGTGGCTCCATGTTATAGGGATTCTGCACATATACAGAGCTAAATGCAAAAACAACAATTGATGGACAGAATGCAGAACAATGTCATACATTCACCCCAGTACAGAGATCTGGGCCTAAATCCATCGTTTTTTGCTCACCATACCATTCCGGTTTGAACCCAGCCATATGCAAATCAGTCTTGACCCTGTGCCCCATGGGAACATTCCAGCCTGAACTGCCAGGCCAGGTCCTCCCTGGACTGGAAACAAGCATCCTAGGACCAGTTTCGGGGTTTCACCCGTCTTCAGCCAGGATAGCTTGACTCCAGTGGCATGGAGAGCACGGGACCCACATCTGGGCATACCCGTCCCACTCGGGGTGACAAATGCAAAAACAATTGATGGACAGAATACAGAACAATGTCATACATTCACCCCAGTACAGAGATCTGGGCCTAAATCCATCGTTTTTTTGCTCACCATGCCATTCCAGTTTGAACCCAGCCATATGCAAATCAGTCTTGACCCTGTGCCCCATGGGAACAGTCCTCCCTGGACTGGAAACAAGCATCCTAGGACCAGTTTCGGGGTTTCACCCCTCTTCAGCCAGGATAGCTTGATTCCAGTGGCATGGAGAGCACGGGACCCACGTCTGGGCATACCCGTCACACTCGGGGTGACAAATGCAAAAACAACAATTGATGGACAGAATGCAGAATAATGTCATACATTCACCCCAGTACAGAGATCTGGGCCTAAATCCATCGTTTTTTTGCTCACCATGCCATTCCAGTTTGAACCCAGCCATATGCAAATCAGTCTTGACCCTGTGCCCCATGGAAACAGTCCAGCCCGAACTGCCAGGCCAGCTCTCTGTGCCACTGGAATCAAGCTATCCTGGCTGAAGAGGGGTGAAACCCCGAAACCGGTCCTAGGATGCTTGTTTCTGGTCCAGGGAGAACCTGGCTTGGCAGTTCGGGCTGGACTGTTCCCATGAGGCACAGGGTCAAGGCTGATTTGCATATGGCCAGGTCTAAACTGGGGTGGCATGGTGAGCAAAAGAATGATGTATTTAACCCAGATCTCTTGACTGGGGGTGAATGTTTTGATTTGTTCTGCATTCTGTCCATCAATTGTGTGTCTTTTGCTTTCTCGCCCTAAGTGCGCCAGGTATGCCCAGACGTGGGTCCTGGCCTCTCTGTGCCACTGGAATCAAGCTATCCTGGATGAAGAGGGGTGAAACCCTGAAACCGGTCCTAGGATGCTTGTTTCCGGTCCAGGGAGGACCTGGCTTGGCAGTTCGGGCTGGACTGTTCCCATGAGGCACAGGGTCAAGGCTGATTTGCATATGGCCAGGTCTAAACTGGGGTGGCATGGTGAGCAAAAGAATGATGGATTTAACCCAGATCTCTTGACTGGGGGTGAATGTTTTGATTTGTTCTGCATTCCGTCCATCAATTGTGTGTCATATACAGAGCTATGCACAGGATAATAGGACCTCGGAGTATAGTGGTGAACCAACCATGCACCTTAGTACCGACAATCCCAATCCGACTAGCTTTAGCGTCTCATTTGCAGCGAAGCTACCAATGATTAGACAACCCAGAACACGGTCTCTCTCAGGACTCGCGGGAGCAAGAACACCCTTTCATAACTCACTCATACTTGTCCACAACGTGCGTAATAAGAGACCCAGTATAGTTTAAAATGTTTATTTCAACTATCATGCTCTAAGATACAGTACACGTGCCAGTACTATCAGCATAATGCATAATGATAAAATAAGAAGCATAGTTACAACTCCATAGAATACAAACGGGGAAAGCATTTTGTAAAGCAGTGGATATAGGGCTAACTGGCCTTACCACCCTCCCCGTGCTATTAACTAGTTTATTATAAAAATAGAAGACCTCTGGGCTTTGTCAGGCGGACCCTCATACCTCAATCTCTAGATGCAAGGTTTACATCATCAGACAAGCACAGCTCTTCTCCCTGGAAAGGTTTTCCTCCGAGTGCCACTAACAGGGAGCTCACAATATTAAAAGCACACGAATTTCTCCAATGCAGCTGTACTTCATGTTATGTCTAAGTGCGAGGGGCTGACCAGATCAGCAAGAACAAGGGACGTTGTTTTTCGACCTTGTACATGATGTGCAGACGAAACCCACAGGGAACAGGAGAAAAGGTGAAAGTCACAAAGGCAGACAGTTCTAATATAGCCGGGCACAAGCGGAGTCGGGAAAAACAAAGTCACAGAGTAACGTGTGCAGAAAAGGCATCATGGCAGCCAGGCCTAAGCTAACTTAGCAATGTAGACAATGAGGCCACAAACCACACTACAATATCCAATGAAAACAGGGTCAGAAAAATAGGAGGCAAAAGGCAAAAAGTTTGGGGATGACCCTGTGAAGAGGGCCAATTCCAATAGTCGAATACAAACAAAAAATAGGCCCAAGCACCTTAATGAAACAGACAGCTAAACAGAGGCCCACTTTTTGAAATGGTGGCAGTTTTGAACTTGCATAGTCAAGCTGTGTAAGAGTTTTGTAAAGGATTGGAGAGTGCATGCATTTTTACTTCCTGCTGGCAATGTTTGTGGTAATGTCAGAGACACCACCAGTAAAAACCTGTCCACCAGACTGTTGTAAAGGCAACCTATGTGCCCTGTGCACCCTCATGTTTTGCTGACTGGTACTGGTGGTAACTGACTGACTATTCCTGGGCTCTGCTTAACCAGGCCCAGGGCCAGTGCTATGGTGAGTGAAAACACTGTGAAAACACACTCATACTCGAGGGTACACTTATACGTGGCATTACGTACCCTATAAGGCCCTAGTAGATAATGGGGCAGGGGGATTGAAACTACCTTTACGTACCTACTATATAATAGGACATGACAGTAGAGGCCAGCTGCCCTTTCTGCACTTGCGTGTGTGCACTGCTGAAGCCTGAGGTCATTTTAAAAGCAGCCCTGGGTTGCTGCACTGCTTATAGATGCAAATTGTGCCCAAACTCTGGTGGTGGTCCATCTACCCGGACACATTGCTGAATTAATCTTAAATTGTACAGAAAAGAAGATATAAGACTTTCTTGTCTGTAAGCCAAAATTCAGCCTTCCTATAGCCTTTCCTGATTGGTCAGAGTTAACAGGATTAGGTGCTTTGATGAAGTGATAAGTAGCTCACCAGGGAGACCCTATCAGCTGGAGACAGCTCTGCTGGAGACAGACCAGACCAGAGCAGGGGGGAGGGGTCATAAACCACGAAGCTTCAAAAGATGAATAGGACAGGCAGGGAATGCCAGGTCCATCTACCCGCATCCCCTCTGACCCAGCCCGATGGCAGGCTTCCGGCAGGAATCTGCAGATGTTAGGGGGTGGAGAGCTATGGAAATGAGCCATACTGAGAGTTGGTTTAGTTAGCTCTTTATGCTCTGCTGAGATTTCAGCCATACTGAATTTTGGAGGAATAGTGGTTTCTGGGAGAAGATTATGCTACAATTTGGATGAAGTGGTCATGCTCTGGGGTGTTGCCTTTCACCTCATTGGACAGGAGTGCTCTCCTTCTTGACCCCTGGAAACACTGAATAAATATGTGAGAGGTGCAGAGCCTCTCAGTTCTGCTGCTTGAAACTAAGAGAAGGATTGCCAAGCTGGAAACTTGATTTGCACCATCAGGCCCTGCATTCTGACTGACTGCGCCTGTTGCATTATCTGGAACTACAGCCCTGTGGATGTACCCTGTTTCAAGGTGAATAATGAGTGGGCTCCCTGCAAGCTAATGGGTAACAGAGCTCACCTACATCACCACCACGGAGAGTCCACTGCCTGGAGTATGTCCAGTGAACCTTTAAGGGTTTTTTCCAGGTGCATTGTGGGAATTGTGGTCCCAATCTTTCAAGGACCATCTTGGAGTTTCCAGACCATTGGATTGTGTTTTGGACTCTTTGGTCCCTCAAGAGGAACTTCAGGAATAAGCTAAAGAAGTTTGAAGACATTTGTAGCAACTTTGGAAAAAAGCTCCATAAGGTGACCAGCTCAACAGCGAGAATCAAGCCGGCCACCTTCAACTTCGACCCGGCCCGGATTCCAGGTTCATCACACTGAAAAGCTCCTGAGGTCCGGCATCCAGAGTTCGACTGGGAGCACCCTGAAAGTCAAGCTGGCGAACCCTAACCGAATCCAGACTGGTGAAGAGCATCGAGGGACCCCGGCAGAAAAAGCTCCAGAGAGATTTCTACGTCCGAAAATACCGAAAGTAAAAATTTGACCAAGGCTGACAACGAGGGGTATCCGAGCAGGGTTCCATCGTGGTCCACCTGAAACTCTGACTTTGTCCCGGTCTAGGGCGACCAGATGTCCCAGAGTGGTGCTATAGGTTTCTAAGCACTTTATAGTGTTAAATATTTAAAAATTCATATCTCTGGTTCCCTACATTGGAATTTTGTTGTTTGGTGTCATTTTAAAGATAAAAATATTTACTATTGTTATAAATTGGAGTGGGAGTTATATTGTGTCTTAATTATTTATGAAATTGGTGTTTTTAAATGCTTTACACACCTGTCTCCTAAGTTAAGCTTGTCTGCTCTCAGCCAGCTACCAAGGGTTGAGCAAGGGAATAATTTATTGACACCTTGACTGAACCTTTCATTGTGTTTGTGGCCGTATTACTAGTCATAAGTCACTACTTATCACTACTAATAAACCACTTTCCATCACTTCCACTTTTGTCTCTCTCCATATCGCTTCTTCTATTATACATGGATGGCTTGTTTGCCGCGCTGGAACTCTCTCCAAATCGTGACGGACGTCTTCTAGTAGTTTATTGTATGGCTAATAAAGACCTTAACAAACAGACATACAGGTTAAAAGCATTCAGCATGCAAAGTTAAAACCGCCCATAGAAACAAGCAGGTCTGAGTTCGGCACTAAAAGTTCAAGGTGATGCTGCTGTTAAAACAGAAGAACAATAGCAGCATAGAGAATACCAGGCCGATTTAGGGCACATGGTGCTGGCAATTGTGCCATGTACAACGGAATTTTGTAATGTAACGTGTATCAAGACATTTTTGCAAGCACAGACCAGCTCCATGTACAACAAGCAGTATCGGGTTGCACAGGTGTTAAAGTTTAAAGAAAAAGTTCAATGTGCAAAACAAAGAGAAGGGATGCTTAAACTGTGACACTTGACAACAGGTTTTTTGCAGCACAGATAGAATTAACATTCTCCAGTTTGGCCGCAGCCATCCGCAGAAACTTAACAGTTTTAACATTTACTAAGGAGTTCACAGGGTTCAGACTGGCTATTAGTGCCTGGCGGCAGGTAGAACTCCTAGGCGAATAAAGTCAGTGCGGAGGAAGATTTTCCTTTGCTGCAGCAAAAAAGGGCAAGTGCATAGGATATGGATTAAAGTTTCTTTTTCCTGACCACACAGATGGCATCTTATATCGGTGGGATCTGAGCGACTCCATGCTGGAAAGTGAGCTCACAAGTTCCACTCTCCCAGTCTTAATGCCACTGGCCTGGCCTTAATCCGCAGGGGATATGTGCAAAAAATGCAGTTCTGCTGCTTACTGGAGAAGTAGGAATTGATTACTGACCATGCATTGGAGCGCTTGCTTGGTGCTCCCATATCCTCCAGGTTGCTGTTAGTTTTTTGAAGACCTGGTGAGAGAGATGCTTATCGCTGGCCTCAGTGAGTGAAAATTCTTTTAGTTTGTCTTCGAGGTGTTGCCTGTAGGGCGAAGTTGGACCAGTGTCCTTTAATTCGCACCAGATTAGGCCATGCAAGGAGTACATTCTGATGATGAGTTTATCTATCATGGTAGACTCCTTACCCATGGTAATTTCGCTCCTGTAAGTTAATGCGGGGCTGACCTTTGCTTTCATCACCTGGAGAAGGGAGTCCAGACTTGGTCCTAGCAGGTTCTGAGCGACAGCTGAAAGTGCAAACAATAAGCTGAAGGCTTTGCTGTTCAGATAGCTAAAGTGACATTTGAATGATCCTTTACTGTCTAGATGAACACCCAAATATTTGTATTGGTTGCTATGATGGAGCCAGGCGCTGTGGAGCTGCCACCTGCCAAGTCGGACTCATTGCCTTAATTGATAATGACGCTAAGCTCTACGCCAGCCTGCTTTTCGATAATCTTAGAGCCTGGGCAGAGGAATGCATGGTCATTCTAATAAATCAATGCGGCTTCAGGGAAATGTGGTACTACCTCAAATTTGATGGCACTGGCCCTCAGAAATAAACGAGGGCTTTACTCTTGCTTTGTGGACTTTAAAGCTGCTTTCGACACATACCAAGGGTCCCCTTATGGCGCAAACTGCGGACCCGGGGACTGCCAGCCGCCTTGTTGAGATCAATTGAGCAGCTGTATACTAACACCAGGGTGAGGGTCAAACTAATGGTCTAACTTTGCACCGTGTACATGTGTAATGTTTATGTATACCGGCTTGTAATTTAACAACTTGTGAATAATCTTTACATTTATTAACTTTCTCTCTTCATATGTTGGCTTATTTTCAATTGAATTTGCAATGACTCTGATGCCAATCATCCTTTCAGTGGGTTGGTAGCATTTAAAAACACCAGTACATGAAATAAGTAAGACACAACATACAATACAAATCCTACACCAATTTATATGAATAGATTATATTTTTATGAACAAATAGACACCAAAACAACAAATAACTAATGTAGGGAAACGGAGATATGAATTTTTAAAGAATAAACACTTTCTAGTGCCTTAAAACTTATAGCGCCACTCTGGGACATCTGGTCGCGCTTGCCCGGGCAAAGTCAAAGTTTGAGGCCATCCGCGATGGAGACCTGGGCGGATACACTAAGTGCGAGGCCTCAGGTTTGGATGCAACGTCATCGGATAGCTCTTACGCAAGGCCTCGGTCAAATCCTGGAAGTCTGAAGCTCCGAAGCTATCAGTGGGACGAACCTGAAACCCAGGCCTGGACATGGTTGATGTTCACCGGCTGGACTCTCGACGTCGAGCCGGTGACCTTATGGAGCTTTTTTTACAAAAGCTCTCAAAACTTCACTGTTGGAAAGTGGGTTATTTGTTAGGAACCGGGGTTATGAATTTTTAAAGATTAAACACTTTCTAGTGCTTAAAAGACTATAGCGCCACTTTGAAAAATCTGGTCACGCTTGACTGGGGCCAAATCAAATTTTGAGGCCAACCGTAATGAAGCCCTGGTCGGATACACTAAGCGGGAGGCCTTTTCCGGGGGATTTTCTCTCGACGTTGATCGGACCTCCACAGCAGGCCGGATTCACTGAGGGTTCACCGGCTTGACTTTCTGCGAGACCCTGGTGAAGTCCTGAAAGTCGGAGCTCCAGAGCTTTTTAGCGGATGAACCTGAAATCCTGGCCCAGTCACAGTTGAAGGTAGTCAGCTTGACTCTCGATGTCGGATCGGTCCTCTTATAGAGATTTTTTCAAAAAGTTCTCAAAACTTCTGGAAGTCCTTCCAGAAAGTCTCCTTGTAGGTTCAAATGTCCAAAACAACAATCCAAAGTTCTGGAATCTCCTAGATGGTTTCTGGGATGTCTAGCACCACATTGTGCAGCAGGTGCAGTCCTTCAGAGTTCCGGCTTTTGGGTTAGAATCCAGATTCCTCCAGAGATTCTCTCTAAAGGAATAAGACCTGGCTAAACCTACTAGTGTGGCTCATTTCCACTGTCCCTCCTGCTCCAGACCCCTGCAAATTCCATTCCTGGCCCTGCCATCTGGCAGGAAGAGGGGATGGGCCTGGCTGGCATTCCATACTGTCCTGTTCTTCTTTGAAGCCCAGGTTTTATTACCCATCCCCCTGCCTGGCCTCGTCTTTGCAGTTGCAGAGCTCCCCCCATCAGGTAACCTCTGCTCTGGGCAGGTCACTTATCCCCTAACTAAATCAGCCTGGCTAATCCTGTTACAGCTGAACAATCAGGGGAGACTGCTAGAAGGCTGGAGTTTGGCTCACAGAAAAGAAAGTCTCATAGCTTCTTTTCTGTATTAGTTATGATAACTTCAACAGTGCATGTTGTTGGATTTATCATTACCAATCTTTTAAGTCCTTGAATGACATTTTTTACTCCCTTCCTGGCAATATTTATACTTTAATAAAATATTCTAATGTTAGCCTATGGAGCTAATCATCTACAATGAGGGGAAATGAAATGGGCAGATTTTCCCTCATCAGAGTTTATAAAACATCTTTTATTAGGTCCCTGCTTATAGTTACATGGCACACCACCCATGAGACACCTAGAAGAGACCTTAGGGGTAACTAATATGTAAAAATAAGGTAGATCATCACTTGTAAAGTTCCTATACCACCAAAGTCGAATTTGCATACAATTTACTTTTAAAGACAGTCTGCAAAAGCAGGACTACCTTTAAAATGACAGCAGATATTCAGCAGTGCGCAAGTGCAGGAAGGTAGTTTGAACCCCCTGGTCCTATTATATACTAGGGATTTATAGGGCCTGTCAGTACCAATTGTGAGAATTTACTTTTAAAGACAGTCTGCAAAAGCAGGGCTGCCTTTAATTGGACAGCAGGCACACAGCAGGGCACACATGCAAGTGCAAGAAATCTGCTGGGCCTCTAAACTCCCATGCCCTATTATATACTAGGGACTTATAGTTAACTTGAAACCCCTGGCCCAGTTATATATTAGGGCCTTATAGGGTCTGTCATTGCCAATTTTAAGTGTACACAATCACATGTACTTTTTTAATTAAAGCACTGGCCCTGGGCCTTGCTAGCAGAGCCCAGGGCACAGTCAGAGCCAGTTACCACCAGTACCAGTCAGCAAAAAATAGGGGTGAACAGGGCAAAAGACGACTTCCCAACATGCCCCCCAAACAAAAGGTGATGGGTTACTAACCTACAACCTGGTAGTCCTCATCAGGTAAGTGGGAAAAACCTGGAGAGTCAATCTGCATTGGCATGGGCAGCCCCAGGTCTGTGTTGCACTGTAAAGTCCATCCCCTGTAGAGCAATGGAACACCTCAATAGCTTGGGATTCTCCCTCCTCATCTGCATGAGCCATCTGAGTGGCCTGTGGTCAGTTTGAACACGAAAGTGATTAACAAACAAGTATGGACTCAGCTTCTTCAGGGGGCAAAGGCTTCCCTCTCAATGGCACTCCATCTTTGTTCTCTGGGGAGAAGTCGCCTGCTAATGAAGGCAACTGGCTAATCAAGGCCCTCATTTTTTACCTGTGCCAACACAGCTCCAATTCCTTGTTCTGAAGCATCTGTCTGAACCACAAATTCATTTATATAGTCAAAACTGGTGCTGAACACATAGCCTCTTTCAGAGTGTCAAAGGCCTTCTGGCACTCTGGGGTGCACATTACTTTCTTTGGCGTCTTCTTAGAAGTAGGTTCTGTCAGGGGAGCCACAATGGTCCTATAATTTTGAACACATATTCTGTAGTACCCAGTCATACCAAGGAATGCCCTGACCTGTATCTGGGTAGTAGGAGCAGCCCAATCCAAAATTGTTTGGATTTTAGCCTGGAGAGGTTGTACATGGACTCCACCTACAAGGTGGTCCAGGTACACCACAGAACTCTTCCCTATTTGGCACTTGCTGGCCTTAATAGTCAGACCTATCTGCTACAGGCCCTGAAGCACTTCCTTTAGGTGGTTTAAGTGATCCTCCCAGGTGGAACTGTACACAGTATTATCATCCAGATAAGCTGCACTAATCTTCTCCAACCCAGGCAGGACCCTGTTCAACAACCTTTGGAAGGTGGCAGGGGCATTCTTTAAGCCAAAGGGCATTACTGTGAACTGGTAATGTCCCTCAGGTGTGGAAAATGCTGACCTCTCCTTTGCTCCTTCCGTGAGGGCAATCTGCCAGTAGCCAGAGGTCAAGTCAAATGTCAGTCAAGTCGGAGGGCGGACGGATCCTATCAAGATCCGCTTGTAGGCACACTCTAGGACCTTCCCCTTGCCACATGTTGCGTTTGCATGGAGTGCTTCCGGGTCGGACTGGGCTGTGAGAAGAGTCAGCGAGGAAAGTGGCGTCTGCACGACCCAGTGCTTCCTTTGTTTCTTCTGTTTGCCAGAAGTTGAGTATATATGTGATTTACAAGGTGACACTGAGGTGTCTTCTGTCGAATGATCCAGGCGCACAAGGTGGCTGCCAGGTTTCTCGCTGCAGTGAGTAAGCGCTTGGCTATGTCACGCTAGCGTGGGCCCTTGCCTGTGGTCGAGGTTACCTGGGTCGGGCTCCCTCTTGTTCTGTTGAGCGACTTCATTGGAAGTTTGGACAAGTTGCAAGTTGGGCAAGTTGCAAGCGAGCATGATGGAGGCCCTTCTTGTTCCAAATATTCTTCCTTGGCAATCATTAATTGGGGTGTAATATGAGGCGCCGAATGGTAGAGGCTGCATTACTGCAACTGCCAACTCACCCCCGCAGCTAAAGGGCAAAAGGAAGTTTTCATCATTATCTATGGGAATAGCGACTCAGACGGTATGTGATGGTCATACCTCGCCTAATGTAACATTGGCTATGAAGGGCATTCAAGGGAACAAGGCGCTGAATTGGGAGCAGGCAGCAGCTAGCTTTCCTGTCCCAGTGGCAGTCACTAACGAGGGGATGGGGGGTCATCGAAAGGGAGGGAGGAGATTCCCAGCCCTAGTCACTGGCATTTGGTCAGATTCGAAATGACATGCATGTCGAGGGTGTCTTGGGCACTGACAAGAGAGATTATTCCTTGTTCGTAAAAAAACACTAACATTTGACAAAAGTAGTGGTGCTGCCAGAGGCAGTTGTTGATGTGGCTAAGGAGACGGGACATAGCGAGATCCAGGAGCTCATGGATGAGCAGCCTTTAAAGGATCAACTACCAGAGTCACAGTTGGAGCAAAGTCAGGACGGCGATCAGACACCTGCTCGAAATAGGTCCAGGCCTAGCCTAGTGGAGAGATCTGAAAGGTGCACTGGTGCACTGGTGAGGCTGATCAGGCCCAGGCACAGTCTCAAGTCTGGCTTGAAACTATTTTACATGAATTACGAGAGCTGAGAGACATACAAAGCAAAGATACAGCAGTGATTAATCAGAGGTTGGACAAAATAGAGGAGCTAGAGTAAAGAATGTCAGATCTAGAAGATCGTTCCCTGGTGTGGGATAAAGAATTGAGCAATGTCCAGAAGAAGGTCATGAATACTAGAATAAAATCGAAGACATGGAAAATGATGCGAGGAGGTCAAACCTCAGCTTTGTTGGAGTACTGGAAGGGGAAGAGAATGGGGACAACCACCAGAATATGTTGCAATTTATGGAATCATTGATCAAGACATATTTTGGAAATCTCGCCAGAGGATTTAACAATCATGAGAGCCCATCGTATTCCCGCTCAAAGACTGAAAAATGCAAAGTATCCCCGTACCATCATTATTAACTTTGCAGATTTCAGAATAAAGGAACAGATTCATACAAAAGTAATTAAAATAAAATCATTTTCTTTAACAGAGAAGGACCAAGTTGGAGTGTTCTCTGATATGTCAGTGGCATCGGCACATAGGAAGAGAGACTTGATGGGATGGATAGGCCAATCCAGGGCAGTGGGGGCCCAGGCCTCTTTAACACAGCAGTCAAAGTTAAAAGTATGATCTAAATGTCAATTCTTTCTGTGCTCATCGCTTGAAGAGGCCCAGAAGAAGGTGCAGTCCAGCTAAGGGTTGGTTGCAATGATGAAATATGTCTGTGATTTTATGGCTGAACTCTCTGTGGAATATGGTTGAGGACAATCACGATTAGATTAAGAGCAAGGGGGAGTGGGAGACAGTGTCTCTCTTTTGAGCGTGACAAGGTTCGATTTCAGGGCACCAAAGCTAGGTGGGGATGGTAGGGGGTAGTGTGGACTATTCCCCCTCCAAGGAGGGTTGGGCACAGGGGATGGTAGGGGGTAGTGTGGGCTATCCCCCCTCCAAGGAGGGTTGGGCACAGGGGATGGTAGGGGGGTAGTGTGGGCTATCCCCCCTCCTAGGAGGGTTGGACACAGGGGATGGTAGGGGGGTAGTGTGGGCTATCCCCCCTCCAAGGAGGGTTGGGCACAGGGGATGGTAGGGGGGTAGTGTGGGCTATTCCCCCTCCAAGGAGGGTTGGGCACAGGGGATGGTAGGGGGTAGTGTGCGCTATTCCCCCTCCAAGGATGGTTGGGCACAGGGGATGGTAGGGGGGTTGATGAGGGTGCACTCGGGGTGTATAAAAATAAAAAAGAACAGATATGCTATAAGCAATTGGTGTGTAGGTGTAATATGAGCAAGAAAGTGCTATCAGAAGTTAAGCAGTGGAGAAAAATGGCCCAGCTTCAGCCAGTGTTATAAACGGAGGCAGTAAGACTTAGGCAGGGTGAGGTGTAGGATTGGGTCATGTAATATTAATGGCATTCTAAATAGGCAAAAATATGAAGCCGTAATGAACTGGTTATCTATGCCTAATCCTGTTCCAACTCAACGAGAATAACCTAAAAATGTGTATCCCTAGGTGCTTTTCGCATGCCTTCTTTGCGTCAGCAGGGTTGGCTGTTCGGGGAGTAGCCATCTACCTTTCCTGATCAGTGGACTGGGAGGTAAGGGAGGTGAAAAGAGACAAACAGGGTAGATGGATCTGTTTAAAAGTTCAGGTCCAAACAGTTTCTTTAATCTCCTGAAATATTATGGCCCGGTGCAAGATGAAGATGTCCCCCTGAGGGAAATATTCACCACTGCAATGGGGGAAGAGGGGCCTTTCGGGAGTCGATTTCAACTTTATTCAGGACCTCAAATGAGACACTTCAAACAGAACAAAGAAACAGATGAAGCCTAAAACTGCTCATGTTTTTGAGTCAATTAAATATAATTTATGTCTGGTTGATCCGTCATGCTTGGATCATCCCACAGGCACAATTTACGTGTTTTTCTAGTCGATATAACACAGCATCACAACTGGATTTTTTTTTTGCTGAAATTTTATAAAGTGGGAGAGAACGGTGATCTGGGCTAACTCATTCTCAGATCCTCCAGTAGTAGGTGTCACAATAGAGATTGAGGATATTAAAATCCTGAGTTCACGATGGCAGTTTGACAGGACACTCTTGGTGGACCAGATCTGGTTAGATACCACGTGTAAGTTCTTTGAGATCAATCAAGGTACTGCCTCGCCCTTTGCAATATGGGAATGATTTAAAGCCGCTTTTAGAGGCCAGGTAATTGCCAAAAACTCAGCTCAGAGTAGAATTCAGAGAGTACAAGTTAAGGAATTGCAAAGTGCTCTTGATCAGGCACAAAACGCATGAGGTAGGGGCAGGATAGATTTAAGAACAGAATTAAAAGAAAAGCTCAACCAGGCTAAGCAAGCGCTGAGAGGTTATTTTGTTTTTGAGGAGATTAATAGAGCAAAAACGTCTCAGCAGAAGCAGTGTGAAGAGAGCCAATTGGTCGGCAGGTTGTTGGCTTGGTCATCATGTCTCAGGCAAGACGCATCACGTATTGGGGAAATTAGGGATCCCAAGTTAAATGTAGGGCAAAAATATAGGGCGTGGCCAAGCCGCCGACCAAAATGGCCGTGCGGCATTGAAGCTCCGCCAGTCTCCATCAGCCCAGCAGCTATTTCCCCCAGAGATGCGGCCCGAACTTCCTTCTACCTGGCACACGCGGCTGGCTCGGCATGAGCTGTGACTGGCGATACCTCCGAGTCATGGGTCCGTGCCGCCTGAGCTGATTTCCCGACACCCAGCGTAACCCGATGCGGAGCAGACATAGGCCGAAGTTGCAGGCCCTGTCCCCGGGACGAAGCTGAAGGGGGACACGCAGCCGGGAATCGGAGCTGACCCGCAGCGCACCATCGCTACGGAGGTGAGAGTGCCGGGCGCAGGTCTACACGAGATACACCTTCCTCCGCCCCCCGCCTCACGTCTTACCTCCTCCGGGAAGCAGTCGCTTAAGACTGCTCCTGACTCACTCCACTGAGTCCCACCTTCTCCCCAAGGCCCCTGCGGGGACAGGGCCTGCGGGCGAGCCCAGGAGGCGGCCGCCCGGCCGCTCCAGGTGTGGAGTGGGGGGGAGGCTGGACGGACTCGAGGCTGCGGGCGCCCGGTTGCCCCCTCCTGTGCACCGCTCCACACAACCCAGCCTCCTGACAACGCGACCATAAACGTCTGGCACGCTGATTCACCAGCCAGAAGCAGCGCAGGGCCTACAATCGCCTCAATCACTTCACGACCGCACACGGAGCCGGCAGTGACTCACTCCTTGCACCTGAAAATTGGCGTGCTGTCTTGCGGCCTCGGCGCCCCGTGCCATCAACCCGCCGAACCTTCCTGGGATCTTACATGATTATTGAGGCCAGTAACACCCCCAGGTGAAGCCACACGATCTTTGGTGCAGGTACCTGCGCACGCCCTGCAGGACACAATACTCCTCCCGCATTGGGCCTCTCGGCGGGGAGCATTCCTGAAACTTTCGCGCCCTGGGCACGCCTCGCCTCTCCTTTTTCTGCCCATCTGTTGGGGGTGTGAGCGGCCACTTCATTATCGGACATTAAGGTGCTTGATATCTGCCATCGCTTTCGCCCCGGATACTGCGCAGCGGCATGGGCCGCAAGGACCCCAAGCAACGCACTCTCCCATTCGAAAAACTGGCCGATAACGCCCCAGAGAGCAGCTCCACCATGGCGGAAGGTGGACAGGACACGGTGCGTGGCGATGATCCTTCCGCCCCTCCCGCGTCCCTGCTCCAGGAGATGAAGGCTGGCTTCAGGGCCCTGGACGGGCGTTTCGATGCTCTTGACAAAAATCTGGAGAGCATGGGGGCCAAGATCCAAGCACACGACCGGCGCCTCGACATGGTGGAGGCGCGCATTTCAGACATCGAAGATGGCACGGCGCAATCCCTCAAATGCCTAGAAAGAGTGGAGCGCATACTCAAGGACGTGGCGATTAAGAATGAAGATTTGGAAGCCCGCAGCAGACGGAACAATATCCGCATTCTTGGGGTGCTGGAGACCACTGCAACGGGCCGCCTTGACCTCTTTGTGGAGATCTTGCTTTCGGACCTCTTCGGGAGAGAGGCCTTTACCCCAGGATTTGTGGTAGAACGCGCCCACCGCTCGCTGGGCCCACGACCCAACCCGGGCCTCCCTCCGCGACCTATAATTGCTCGACTTATGAACTTTAGAGACCGGGACACTGCACTGCGCCTAGCCAGGGAACGAGGGAACACTACATGGCAGGGGTCCAAATTAGCGCTCTACCCAGATTTCACTATAATGGTCCAAGAAGCCCGTCGGAAATATAACGGAGTCAAGGCCACTCTACGGAATCTAGGACTGAAATATGGCATGCTATACCCTGCTAGTCTGCGAGTGGACGTTAATGGCCGGACCCGCATCTTTGATAGCCCCACGGAGGCGCAAGAATTCTGCCGGGCACACAGACAAAACAACGATCACGCAGCCACGGATGGTGCCAGATCTTCTCCCCCATGCAGTGGCTCTAATGCAAGCATAGACCTTTTCTCCAGCTCAGGCACTGGCTGACTCAGAGACAGTAGCGGGTCCTGGTGTGAGTGCTACCGGGCGGTGACGTGGGGCGTGGAAGGGGCAGGGTGGGGGGTAGTAAACACCGGAATATGGATGAATGCAGGTAAGTAGACAATTAAATCAATAAAACGAATTTCGTTGCGTGCGCTGCATTGCATTCATCCGTATTCCGGTGTTTACTAGCCCCCCCCCCCACGTCACCGCCCGGTAGCACTCCCACCAGGAGCCGCTACTGCTCAGAGACCTTGTTCGTTGCCTTTATAAATACGTCAGCTAGATGGGAAATAATTGTATTTGATTGCATGAAATGTTTTCAAATGGCTGACTGACTGGCGTGTCGTTGTCACCCCCCATGGCGTATGCCACTGGTTTGTTCCTAGTTATCTGGATATGCCACTTCAGGGTTTTTTCTTTACTGCTTCAAGCCACTCAGTGTATCGGGTTATGTAGAATGAGGGGATCTTTGCCTCGCCTTGTTGGTGGTGAGGGTGGGTGGGGGGAGGGGAGTGTAACATTTTCCTTATACAGCTATGTTAAGTTCTTTACAGTTGTACTCACTGTCCATGTACACATCTCTAAGCGATGGCCATTACTGACCATAGTTCACCGTTCCGATAGATGGCCGCGATCCCTGTGGGCTGACCCTAATGTCATGGAATGTCAGAGGTCTTAATGATAACCGAAAGAGGAGACATGTTGTACACTATTTGCTGCGTCACAAAGTTGACATTGTGTTCCAAATCTGATCCCGCACGCTTCGCCTCTAGCTGGGGTGCACACAGATACTTCTCCAACTTCAGCAGCTATTCCTGCGGCACGGCAATACTTATTCACAAAAGGGTGCCCTTTAGTCTTAATTCCGCGACCAATGACAGCGAGGGCAGATACACAATTATCACGGGGTCATTCATGGGACACAATGTCGCACTGATATGCGTTTACGCTCCGAACACTGACTCTCCTGAATTCTTTCATTCCCTGCACTCCCGACTCGTACAGTTAGACTCTGACTTGCTGATAGTGGGGGGTGACTTCAACCTGCTTCTCAACCCCGCACTGGATAGCACCGCCCAAAATCCCTGCACCAAACCGCAAGTGCAGCGAGCCCTACTTGACCTTTGCACACAACTCCCACTGCTTGACATCTGGCGCAGGCGTAACCCCACCACCACTGAACACACGCATTACTCTGGTCAACACAACACATGGACAAGGATTGATTACTGGCTTGTTTCCCCAAGCATCTCATGTTGGTGTCACTCAATTGATACCTTCCTGAGAACGTATTCCGACCATTCCCCAATTCAGCTACGACTTGAGGTACCCAGGACAGATGGGTACGAGCGACATTGGCGTTTTCCCGGTCGGGCTCTGAACGACGATCTCTTCTATTCCGAGATATATGATGCTATTGAGGAATACTTTGCCATCAATACTGGTTCAGTGGACTCCTGGGCGGTCCTGTGGGAGGGGTTCAAGGTGTACATACGAGGAGTATGCATTGCCAAGCATGCCAGGGTGCTTAAGGATCTGCGGACGACGCTTTCACGCCTGGAGCATGAACTTAGAGACATTGACAAGGACACCTCGCGCGGAATAGCTCCTGAAACAGCCAAGCGCAGACTTGCTCTCCTTATAGATTACAGAGAATCTGCGGACCCGCCCTGGCCGGGTGCTAGCACAAATGCTTCGCCCTCCCTACAGTAAGGCATACTTCACAGAATTGAAATCCACCTCTGACCAACTTCTCACTGGCACTACTGAGATTCGCAATGAACTCCATGACTTTTACACATCCCTCTATACCTCGAGGGTGGGACTAGACCTTTCTGCTCAGGAAACTTATCTCTCCGAAATTGCCTTGGTCTATCTGGAAAAGCACATGCAGGACTTTTTAGCTGTACCAATCGACAAGGATGAGGTTGTTAACGCCATCTCAGTCCTCAGAAGTTCTTCGGCCCCCGGCCTGGACGGCTTCACAGGGGACTTTTATAAGTCGTATAAAGACCTATTGGCACCGCACCTGATGGAAGTGTACGCAGAAGCCCTAGAAAAGCAAATCCTGCCCTCCACCCTGCGCGAAGCAGTCATCATTCTCCTTCTCAAGCCTGGTAGGGACCCGTCTCTATGTGGATCATACCGACCACTTTCCTTATTGAATCTAGACTATAAAATCCTGGCCAAGGTGCTAGCAACGCGCCTAGCCTTCTTGATGGAGTTTATTATTTCCCCGGCGCAGTCAGGCTTTATTCCTCATCGATCAACCGCACTAAATCTCAGGACGCTATTCTCAGTTTTACACAGAATTAACTCAGAGGTCCCGGCCGCTGCTATCCTCCTAGACACGGAAAAGGCATTCGACTCCCTAGAATGCCCTTTTTTGTATCCGTCATGCGACGCATGGGAATGCCTAAGGGATTTATTGCCACTACTGAATTGTTGTATAGCCGTCCCACAGCTAGGCTACGGCTAAACGGCACACTCTCTCGCCCCTTCTCTTTATCCCGCGGTACTCGCCAGGGCTGCCCCCTGTCTCCTCTGCTATTCATCCTCGCAATGGACCCCCTAATCTGGCACTTTCAAGAAAAGCATCTCCAGAGAGGTCTTCAATTTAATACGGGCCTCTTGGTCTCCCTATATGCAGATGACACCATTCTTTATGTGCGGGAACCCCAAACTAATCTTGAGCCACTCATTAGAGAAATAACCAGATTTGGCCAACATTCAGGATTGGGCATCAACTGGCGCAAATCAGTTATTTTTCCCCTGACTTCTAGTACACGGCAGTGGGAATGTGAATTCCCCCTGGAGTGGTGCACGGACTCCGTTAAATATCTGGGCATACATATCCACTTAGACACTGCGCACATCCTTCGCCTTAACTATGGCCGAGCAATTTCCACCCTTGAGGCACAGGTGGAGAAGTGGCTGCGTTTACCACTGTCCATCGCTGGCAGGGTAGCAATTATTAAGATGGTCGTACTTTCCAAATTTTTATATCTTTTCAATAACATCCCCATACCCTTGACGAACAGGTTTTTTTCAACGCTACGCTCCCATCTTATAAGGCTGCTCTGGGGGGCAAACAGCCCCGCGTACGCTGGCAAGTGATGATGCTGCCATATGAGAGGGGTGGATTTAATGTCCCTGATTTTCAATTGTATTATCTGGCAGCCCAATGCAGCTATGCCTTTGCATGGTTCCATCCTGATGCCAGGATCCCATTCTTCCGGCCCGAGGTAGATTTCGTGTTGCCTGGGACGCTCGCCACGGTGCTACCTAAGGAAGTACCTAGAGACCCCACCAACATACAGACGGTTTCCACCACCAGCTGGGCCTGGGAAAAATTAAGGTGCATTACAGGCACAGACATGCTCTATTCCTCTGTGTTAACCATTCCCAATGCTCCCTGGCCGCCGATCATAGGTGAGAAGCTGGTACAGCGCACCTTGAGCAAATTCAACATTGCCAAGTTGGGGGACCTGTTCCCTAATGGACATGTCTTCTCTATGACAGACGAGGAACGCTTCAGTGATGCTTCGTTCATGGACCGCTTCGTAATGGGGCGCATCCGCTCGGCGCTGCGGGCTTCCCTGCCCAGCTTCCCTGTCGAACCCGACCCATTTTCTACCCTCACCATGGTCATTGAGTCACAGACAGGGTCACATCTCGTGTCCAAACTCTACAGGACATGCTCAAACATTACCCCGATCACAGATGACAAGATCCGCAAGGCATGGGAAGATGACCTAGGGCACACCATCACGGATGAGCAGTGGCTCCAATGTTGTAAAGTGACAAAAGATGTCTCACTCAACAGCCGACACAAACTGCTACATTTTAAATTTTTGCGTAGAATGTATGTCACTCCGGCCAGATCACACAGACTAGATCCGGCCAGACCGCATAATTGCCGCAAATGCAATGCTTCACATGCGGACTACGCCCATCTCACACCTGACATGTCCTAAGATCCAAGCATACTGGGAAGCGGTACACAAGACACTGGGTGATATGATGGAACTGACACTAGTCCCCACACCCGAGATCGCACTCCTAGGCTATGTAGTCAACTTCCCTAAAGGAATACAGAGATTTGCCTCCCTTAGTTTGCTGTTAGCCAAAAGGGAAGTCGCACTACATTGGGGCCGCAAAACTGTTCCCACACTACAAAACTGGCTCGACAGCTTAGCCTATTGTAATACCAACAGCGAAATTTATTCCACCACATTACCGCGCTCTTCGTGCCCAAAAGACATCTGGGGGCCGTTCAGGGCTTATGCTGGGTCCGTTCGTCAAACTGCCGCCTCGCCACTGGACACTGGCATAGTCCCCACCGGGGTGGGATGAGGGGCGTACACACCACGATAACCTGAAACTGACAGTCAAAATGCAATTATTAATATTGTTTGTCTTGATTTATATCTATTGCTGACCACTGCCCTTATTCTGGGAGATGACGGGGAGTTCTGCCAGGGGCAAAATGATCACTTTCCCCAGGTCATTGGACAATCCATTGGGACTACATTTGCTGATTGTATTATGTTCTCCATATTGCCGGACTCTCGCTACATTGCCTTATACATGGTCAATATTAACACGCAAGATAATTGAATGATGTGATATAAGTGAGTACTGATGTTTCTATTGCTAAAATGTACTAAAATGATCAATAAAAAGAGTTTTAAAAAAAACTAATAAAAAAATGTAGGGCAAAAAGATGGTTTTAAAGTAGCAGATATATTTCTGTAGCATTATAGAAATATCTACGGGAATGACAAGCCTGTTTCCAGATCCAGTCTTGAGGAATTTTATGGGCAAATTAGGCGCCCGTGCTTGACAGAGATGCAGGTAGAGATGTTGCTGCAGGCTATCTCGCTTGAGGAGACCGTTCAGGCATTACAAAAGATCCCAAATGCCAAGGTGACTGGCATTGGTCAGTTCCGACCGGCACTGACGGAATTCCAGCCAAGGTATATAAAGTATTCAGAAAGAACTATTACCACATCTGGTGCAATTATTTGACAAAATAGGAGGTGGGCTGGACACTCCCCAACTTTTAAAGAGTCAAGTGGTAAGCGTCTTAAAAATAGATAAAAACCCTGAGAGCACCAATTATTATCGCCCAATAAGTCTTCTTAATGCGGACTACAAGTTATTTACAAAGATATGGGCATCACGTATAGTCGAGGTTGGGCAGACTCTGGTCCATAAGGAGCAGAGTGGGTTTTTACCAAAGTGAACAATGGCAGCAAATACCCAGTACTTGGTTCAGGCTATAGACTTTTTATCTAGTGGTCAAGATAAAGCTGCAATAGTAATGATCAACCTCGTCAATTAGGACGCCTAGTTTTTTGCATTAGAGAGGTTTGGTTTTCTGGCTAGAATGGTGACAATGCTCAAGAAGCTCTTACCAAGGGGCTGAAGCACAGGTAATAAGCAATGCAAAGCAAGTAGGTACTGTGCAAATTAAAAGTGGCACCCGGCAGGGATGCAGAATGTCTGTGCTTTTTGCGTTATTTATTGAACCACTAGGGGAAAGAAGACACAGTGCTCTTAATATTGCTCCCCAACTGCAAGGGATGTCCAAACATAAGTTGTTTTTGGACTATATGGTCTTATACTTAAGAGCTGACCAGGTTAATACCAAGACTGCTCTGAATGTTATTCAATTATATACCAACGAGGGGGGATACAAGGTTAATCAAGATACAACCAAAACATTGCTGTCAGCCTGTCAGTGTTGCCTATAGACATAAGTAAGAATGTTAATAGTAATCATCCTGTTCGTTATATTGGGATCTATGTGACAAATAAATACACCAACCTCTTCAACTTAAACTACGAGAAGACGATGGAGAAGGTCAAAGGCCTTCTGAATAGATGGTCCTTGTTGCCTCTCAAATTAATAGGAAAAGTGTCACTAGTAAAAATGTCTGTCCCGCCCTTGTCTTTATTCTTGTTTGCAAATCTCCTGACGTAGCTTAACAAGGCATTTTCTAAAGAGCTAGATTCCCTATTAATTAAATTCTTATGGAAAGGAAAATATTCAAGAGTGAGATATTCAATCCTTCAGCTGGACAAAGAACAAGGCGGCCTGGCTCTTCCTGATTTCTTTTTGTACTACCAGGCCGTATGGTTGGATATTTTGATGAGAATGGGAAGTGGTAGTGGTGGAGGATGGTGCAGGAGAGAGGAGGCAACCTACCAGATTTTTAAGATGGCAAGACTGCCAAAAAGAACCAGATACAAAGTGCTAGGCGAAATCCATTTGATAGTGAAATCCTTTTTTAAAACTAGACAGGTCTCTGCGTGTCTCACCATATGGTAAAGTTGCAGGACTATCAGAGGTTAGGGTTGGCATTACCAAAACGATCTGTAGGATTTAGAACCCACGAGTTTATTGGTCACTGGGCGATTTCTATCCAGGAACTTGGATTGCAAACTGAGAGGAAATACAGCTGCGGGTAGGGATGGAGCAGGTAAAGCTATGGTACGGCTTTGTTCAAATTGAAGGGTTGACAAACAGCCAAACTTCAGAGGTGTTGATGAAGCTATGGTATAAAAGCCAACTGGAAGGGTTTGGGAGTTGGTATAGGTCTCTTCGGAAGTATACAGACTCCTCATTGACCAAAGACCATCTGAGAAAGATAGAACAGGAGATAGGATGCCAGTTGACAGCAGGACAATGGGAACATATTTCAATGTTAGGGCATAAATCCTTTAGCGCAGCTAACTTCAAGAGAATTTGTTTTTTAGAAATATGCTCAGAATTGTATTCCGAGCTGTGGCTAGATCATTGATATTGCGATGCTGGTGCACAATCACAGTACCGAGTTGTAAAATGTGGGTAGTGAAGCTACAAAGAACAGAGCTGTTTTAAGAAGAGTATGCCAGGAGGATGGGCAGTTTGAAAAAATATCTTGCTGTACAGGCACCATTGTAGAATATAACCCGGTACGAAGCAACATGCTAGCAGGTAGGTCCTAGGGGGTGGGCTCACTTGATGGATTAGTGTTGAAGATGATTGCTCGTGCAGCTTACCGGGATCTAGTAGATTGATGAGGACAATAGCATGGTAGTACCCTCGAGAACATCTAGCATGCAACATTTTTCATTACTTTGGCTGTGTTTGTATTGTTTTCATAGAACACTGGGACCCTCGCTTGGGTTTTCTTCTGCCCATGCCCGGGGCTACTGCTGCTGGGCTGGGGAGGGAGACCACACTCCCCAGCATTCCTGTCCCGGAGGGGGCCGCAACGCTGCAACTAGGCGATGGAGCGCCTTAAAATCATCAGAGGCATCCGGAGTGCGGGACGCGCGCGGATCGCGTCCAGGCATGGTCCATGGAAAGACCAGGCCAAGAGCGGCCTGGTTGTGCCCGTCCCCGGCCGGTCAAGGCTGGGCTGGGCCACCCCTCTTTGTATCGCTTCTTCGTTCTCCACCACTGAGGTACTGTCTGTTTTTACCTTCATTTTTAGGTCGAGCCTAGGCAGCGCGCATGCGCTATCTGCAAGACCTGTAGTAATCTCTACAGTGAGTGAAATCCCGCCTCCTGCTCGCCTCCTGATTGCCATTAGTTCATGCTCCTGTTACTCTTCTTTAGCGGCTCCTTATTTGTTGTTGGTCCCAATACATCATTTCCGTTTTGTACGGAGCAGCACTGACCAACTACAGTTTACTTACACTGTAAACTGTTTATGTGGTACTTCAAGGACTATTTCTTTTAATTTCTTTTCAATTTCCTGCTAGCCCTGGCGCCTGTTTCATGGGCCGCCATGCGCAGAATTTCAGTATGCACAGGCGCCGCGCTTGATGTTTTAGCACAGCGCCCTTCTTGATGATTAGTATTACCAGGAGCCGCCAAGCGCATAATTTTTACATGCACGGGTGCCGCACTTACATGTTAGCACGGTGCCCTTTCATATTTGTAACATGGGCGCCGCCGCATTCGGCAAGTAGTTTTTATATGTAAAGCTGGCGTTCTGGATGTTCTGTAGCTTGGGGGTGAGGTTTTTGTTTATTCCGGCGTAGTGCGTTGCCGTAGTCGAGTCTGCTGGTGACCAGGGCGTGAGTGACGGTCTTTCTGTGTTTGAGGGGGATCCATTTGAAGGTCTTACGTAGGAGGCAGAGGGTGTGGAAGCAGGAGGACGAGAAGGAGTTGATCTGGCGGTCCATTTTGAGCTCGGAGTCCAGGATGATTCCCAGGTTGCGTGCGTGGTCCGTGGGGGTGGGCGGGTTTCCGAGGGCGGGGGGCCACCAGGTGTTGTTCCAGGCGTCGGGTTTGGGCCCATGATGAGTACTTCTGTCTTGTTGGTGTTTAGTTGTAGGCAGCTGTTTTTCATCCATTTGGCGACGGCTTCCATGCCTTCTCGAAAGTTGTGTCTGTTGGTGTTGGGTTCGTTGAGAGATGAGTTGGGTGTCGTCTGTGTATGACACGATGTTGAGTCCGTAGGTTCTGACGATGGGGGCGAGTGGAGCCATGAAGACGTTGAAGAGCGTAGGGCTGAGGGAGGACCCCTGAGGGACTCAGCAGGTGGTTGGTGTAGGGTCCGAGAGGAAAGGGGGGAATCTGACCCGCTGCGTTCTGCCGGAGAGGAAGGAGCGGATCCATTCGAGTGCCTTGTCCTGGATCCCTGCGTCGAGGAGTCTGCATATTAGGGTGCAGTGAGAGACTGTGTTGAACGCCGCTGAGAGGTCGAGGAGGATGAGGGCTACTGTTTCTCCTTTGTCCAGTAGGGTGCGGATGTCGTCTGTTGCGGCGAGGAGGGCGGTTTCCGTACTGTGGTTTTCTGAAGCCAGATTGGGAGGAGTCGAGGATGTTGTGCTCTTCGATGAATGTGGCGAGTTGGCTGTTGATGGCTTTCTCAATGACTTTCGCTGGGAACGGTAGCAGGGAGATGGGTCTGTAGTTTTTGAGGTCGGTGGGGTCCACCGAGGGTTTCTTCAGGAGGGGGTTGACCTCGGCGTGGTTCCAGTCGTCGGGGAACGAGTCGGTCGCCAGGGAGCGGTTGATGGTGTGGCTGAGTATGGGTGCGATGGTGTCGGTGGCTCTGTTGAAGATGTGGTGGGGGCAGGGGTCCGTGGGGGCACCGGAGTGGATTGACTTCATTGTCTTCAGTGTGTCTTCGGTGGTGAGGGCTGTCCAGTTGTCAATCGCTGGCTTCAGGGTGTCGGGGGTGGTTGGCGGGGGTTCAGTGTGTTGGTTGTCTTCGTCAAAGTTGTCGTAGATGCTCTTGATTTTGTGGTGAAAGAAGGTGCTGAGTTTGTCGCAGAGGTCTTGTGAGGGAGGAATGTCCGTTAATTCGCTGGTGGGTTGGGCGAACTCCTTTCCACACAGACGACAGCGATGAGGGTGAGAAGTCAGGGCCCAGTAAAATGAAACGTACCCCAGCCAAGACCCATCGAGTGCTTCAGTTTGAGCCCACAGAAATAATTCACCCCAGGGCATCCAATTGGGTCCCCCCTCCAGAGGTTACAGAATATGTTCAAACCCACCTACGGCGAGTTTTGATAAGGAGGTTTGGGCTCGCTTCCGCACTGACTGCCCCAGCCCAGACCTGGCGGGTAAGGTAGTGGACAGGCCAGAGGTGGACCCTATCATGGTCACTTTTATGAAAAAATATGCGAAGGACCCGAAAAAGGGCCTTGACCCCTCATGGTGGAATTGTCAAGACAAACTACTTGACATGACAGGACCCTTGACTAAGATCCTGGAGTTAGCATACTACGCCAAAGAGTCCAACTCCCCGGTGAATACAGATGATCTGATTGGCTGGGCGCAGCGAGCCGTTTGCATGATAGGCAACACCAACTGTGCCATATCCACGGAACGCCGGAGATCTATCCTTATGAGGATAGACCCAGAGCTGAATGATTTATCTACCTCGGAAGTCGGCCCAGTGGCTGATGGCCTATTGTTCGGGGGTTCATTTGTTAAGGAACTTTCCAGATTTTGTGTCACCTACTCAACTATTGACAAGGCTCAAATGTCACTAAAAAGGGTGTTTCAAAGAGGCCTTTTTGTCAGGGCTGGGTGCTATGGAGGGCATGCACCAGGCCGATGGACCTACCAAGGCTCTCAACAAGGACAATATGCCCGAGGCAAAGATGGTTGGTATGGAGACCAAGCAGAACCCACCTTCTACCCCTCTCAACCCAGAGGTGGGTGCCCCCATTTTTGCTGCGGCTCCCGACGAGGACAACAGAATGCGATCCAAGACACAGGATATTCTGGTAAGAGTTATTCCTTTTTCCGAAGTGATATTGGGGGGAAGAGTGGCGTTGTTCACAGACAACTGGAAACGCATCTCCATGGACCCATGGGTACTAGAGACCATTCACAGCTTTAAACTGGAATTTTACGCATCCCCAATTCAGTCCGGCACCTCAAGACAAATGTATTTTTCCCAAACAGAACAATCTTTTATAGACTCAGAAATTCAAACACTATTAGACAAAGGAGCAATATGTCTGTCATTTCCACACCCAAGGGGTTCATAAGTCCCATCTTTCTGGTCGAAAAGAAGGGCAGAGGTCACCGGCTAGTCCTAAACCTCAAATATTTCAATGTCTGGATAATGTACAGACATTTCAAAATAGAGGGCATTCATTTGCTAAGAGATATTCTACAGAAAGGTGACTGGATGGTCCGTCTGGACCTGAAAGATGCCTACCTCTCCGTCCCCATATTCCCACCTCACAGATGGTTTCTGTAGTTCATATGGCGGGGGCAGTGCATGGAATTCAAATCCCTTCCATTCAGACTCTCATCAGCCTCGTGGTGCTTCACCAAACTGATGAGGCCAGTGGTAGATTCACCGAGAGCTCAGGGAGCACATCTAATAGTGTATCTAGATGATCTCCTCTTAATGGCCCAGGACCCTCAGACACTCAGGACCCACCTGTCATGGACTATTCAGCTTCTTCAGAGTTTGGAATTTCTAATCAACTCGCAGAACGCTGTCCTGTCGCCAGCTCAACAAATGGAATTTCTGGTTTTCCAGATAGATTCGGTCCGAGCAGAATTGCTCCTTCCAGCCCAAAAGATTTGCAATATCAAGAGGGAATTGAGATCTGTGTTGTGCAGTCAGACTGTATCATTGAGGTCGATCACAAGAATTGTGGGCCTTCTGGTCTCCTCGATACAAGCCATTTTTCCAGTCCTCCTCCATTACAGAGCCCTTCAGACATTAAAAATTCAACATTTTGAGGATGGGACTCTCTTACACAGAACAAGTCCCACTGTTGGGCGAAGCCAAGACGGAGATAACATGGTTGTTAAAACATATGGAATCCTGGAATGGACAAGCCATTTTTGGCACCTCCCCAGAAATAGTGATCGAAGCGGATGTAAGTGCGGTACAATGTCGACAGGGGATCGGTGGTCAGAGGCGGAGCTGTGCCTCTATATAAATTGCCTGGAACTCCTGGCGGTTTCTTATGGCATCAGGAGTCTCTCCCCGATAAAGACGGACTGTTGGATCTTGCTGAGGATGGACAACATCTCAGCAGTTCGATACATCAACAAAGTGGGGGGGACGAATTCCCGTCTACTAGCAGAGATTGTCAATGATTTCAGGCACTTCTGCCTAGATCATCGCATGTCCCTCACAGCCGAATATCTCCCGGGCAAGAAAAACACGATAGCAGACTGGAGCCTGAATCATTCGGTATTCCAGCAACTGAACAGATTGTGGGGCCCATACGGAATGGATCTGTTCGCATCACGACTCAATATAAATAAATATAAACAACAACTTGGATTTGATACCAGCTACACAACGACAAACACCTTGCAACTATGACTAACCTTAATTACGTTGGAAGCTGTATGTACAAATTTCACTATCTTTGCTTAACCAATGTATACATATTATATGGTTGATATCGGAATTGTTTGCATAATGGTATAACTTTGCACCATGTACATGTGTAATGTTTATGTATTTATTAACTTTCTCTTTTCATATGTTGGCTTATTTTCAATTGGATTTACAATGACACTGATGTCAATCATCCTTTCTGTGGGCTGGTGCATACATTCTCTCTCTTCATCACTGTGGATTCAATGACATTTTTCCCAACTGTGCCCGCACATTTGACTTCTTGACGACCCTTGACTCTGTTGATTACTTGTATTGTCGTCTTTCTGGCTTCCTATTTGAACCAATCCTCTTGCTGCTCTTTATTTTATATTCAGTTTTTTTATTTTCTTTCCATCTCTCCCTTGTATCTGAAATGTACATTATCAGCCTTGAAAAAGCCCCAGGCCTGCGTGCCGTAGGGGCCGAAACATATGTTGGCTGTCCTTTGTTCCACACTTTTGTTCATGATGAACATAAAGGAATTATAATTCAAATTGCTTAAAATCTTCTAATTGTGTGATCTAGTCATACTTCTTCAACCTATTGGGGAACATAACCTAACTGGAAGAGACAATCACACTAACCACCACTCTTACCTGGGGCGAGACCTACCATTTGTTTGCTGCCTGCCAGAAAGATCACGGTGATGATCAATCAATCATAAGGTCTTGTAAAGTGCGACTTGTCACCCCGGAGGTCTCCAGGCACTGGGTTACTGTGAGCCTTGGTCGGGTGGCTGTGGTGGTTGAAGAGCCAGGGCTTGAGCTTCTTCCAATGAAGGGGAGGTGCGTAGGTGGAGGTTGTTCCATGACATGGCGGTGAGGTAGGAGCGACTTCGATGGATGCGAAGGATGTGGGCCAGGGCAAGGGTGGAGGAGTGGAGCTCCCTGGTCGGCTGGTGCAACATCTGGCACTTGTTGATGTAGGCATGTCCTGCATTGTGGAGGGCTTTGTAGGCTTGAGTGAGGAGTTTGAAGAGGCTTCTTTCCCGGAAGGGAGCCAGTGGAGGGCTCTGAAGTGAGGGAAGGGGCTGGTTCTTCTGGGGAGGTCGAGGATGAGCCAGGCTACTGAGTTCTGAATGGTCAGGAGCTGTTTGGTGGTTCCGACATATAGTGCTTTGCCATGGTTGAGTTGGCTGGAGACGAGGGCCTGGGTGACTGTCTTCCTGGTCGAGACAGGGATCCATCTGAAGCTCTTGCGGAGCATGTGGAAGCAGGCAGAGGAGACGGTGTTGATCAGCTGCTTCATGGTCAGTTGGCTGTCCACGACGGATCCGAGGTTGCATGCGTGGCCGGTGGGGGCGGGAGAGGGGCCGAGTGAGGTGGGCCACCAAGTGTCATCCCAAGGGGAGGGCTTGTTTCCGAAGATGAGGACTTCTGTTTTGTCCTAGTTGAGTTTTAGGCAGTTGGCCTTCAACCAGGTGGCGATATTGGTCATGGTGTTACAGAAGTTGGTCTTGGTGGTGTCAGCGTCTTCTGTGAGGGAGAAGATGAGTGTCATTGGCGTATGAGATGATGAAGAGTCCGTGGGGGATGGGTGATGTCTGCAAGAGGTGTCATATAGGTGTTAAAAAAGGTGGGGCTGAGGGAGGAGCCCTGGGGGACGCCGCAGATGATGTCTTTAGGTGTGGCGGAGAAGGAAGGTAGATGGATCTGCTGTGTTTGGCCGGAGAGGAAGGAGGAGATCCAGTTGAGTGCGTTGCCTTGGATGCCAATTTGGTGGAGTCTGGTGACAAGGGTGTTGTGGAAGACGGTGTCGAAGGCTGCAGAGAAGTTGAGGAGGATGAGGGCAGCCATTCCACCTATGTCAAGGAGGCATCTGACATCGTCCGTTGAACTGCCATGCTGAACGCAAAGGCTGCCGAAACCTCCAGCACCGGACTGGGAGAGCCGATGCGAGTCTAGCCTGGGCCGCTGGGGACTGCAGGTCCCATAATACTTTGCCGTTCAATCTCCTGTGCTGAATTACGAGCCATACTTCAGCACGCTGTGCTCCTGCAGCTTGCGAAGCGCCTGGGCAAAGCCCAGGCCAAGGGCGGGAGACATGAGGAGGCTTGAGCTGGGCTACCTCTCTAACGTTTTTCTCCTTCTTTCTGTTTGGGCGATAAGGCACTGTCTTGGGTTTGTATTATTGGGTATGTGTGATTACTCAAGGAGCTCTCATGGACTGGTCACTAACGAAGAGCTGATCTCCCAGCATTACTTACTTTTACTTTGTGTTGTAAATACAGGATCCAATAGTGGCCGTGGCTTATTTAGGCCAGTGGCCACATTGTCTGTGTCCTAGTTTAGTTTTTAACCCTTGCTTGATATGTTTTGCTGGGACATTACTTATTGTACATAAAAATAGTTTTAAGATACCAGCCTTTCTGGCTGATAAATATTATTTTTGCTTTATTCTGATTGTATTTCCTCTGTTTAATAATGGGTAAGGCTGAGGAAGGAGTGAGTGGCTTTAACAAAACAAAGACAACAAAAACAAGCATGCAATAGGTCTTGCATTTGCGAGAGTTTGAGCTAGTGGCATTGTAAATGACAACGCCTTTTATCTATGTGTTGGTTTTGAAAACAGATAAATAAAAGGCATTGTCATTTACAATGCCACTAGCTTAAACTCTCGCAAATGCGAGGCCTGGTGCATTGCAAATGCTTGTTCCACCTGTTACTGAAGTAAATCCCCTTCATTACATGTGACTGAAACATCATTTGGAAGTGACCTGAAATTTTAAAAAGTGTAATGTAGAAGTGAAGAAAGATTCTGGGACAAAACAGGAAACATGAATCACAGAACTACGTGTTTCACTCATGGCTTTTTAGTCATCGTTGTGCTGAAAATCCACCCTTTTACCGCCATATTCTGAAGCTTGTCATGGGGTGAGTAAAGCTCCTACACTCCTGGAGAGGTCAGACTTGCATGGAGCGCTATGAAGGTATATAAGTATTTCATGAATATTTCATGAGTGTCCTTTTAGGACCTACTGCCGTAAAACAAGTGATCTGCCCCCACTGTTACAAAATGTTTCTTGGGGAGGGCACCCTTGCACCCTTGGAAGGATCACAGGTAGCTCCCTGCTCACTGCCCACTTCCTAGGCGCTATACCAGGCAGGTATTTACATCCCCCCGCTCCCACAGTTCACCAGGCAGTACTTAGGGCCAGTCCTCAATGTCCCACCGTTGGACAGTTCATCAGGTGCCGCTGCACTCTGCAAGGCCTGAGGGAGGAGCTTTCACCCTCCCCCCACCCCCACCCCCACCCCCCGTCAAACCCCGCCCATGAGGGAGATGTGCTCCTACCTCTAAACGCGACCTCCGCATACACCACAGGGCTGCTAGGAACAGAAAAAACCTTGGTACTGTCGAGCAAATGGGAAACATGGCAAGAAAAGTCTGCTACACAAGGGAACTTACCCTGTTTCTTGGCGGGAGTCTGAAGGAAAGAGATAAAGCAGGGGAAAGTTAGTTGAATGAATATATTTGTTTTAAATTCGCTCTGTTTTTACAGGAAACTTAATGCAGTCCGTAATAAATCTATACCCGTCCAACAATTTACAGTTGAACGAAGACTTACATTTATAGAGGCTGCCTTTGGGTGTCACAAACCCAAATCATATGGGTTTTAGATCCAAAGGCATTGGGTTTGCTGCCTTTTGAATCTGGGGTTCCCACACAAACCTTTGAATACACACTCGCTCTTATATTTGGGAATGACCCCACTCAGTCCCAACAGGACTCTACTGAGGGAGAGAGAGAAGGGTGGAAAACAGAACCTCACCTCGTTTCCTCCTCCGCAGGGTGGCCGCCACTACAACAGCGATGACAAGGAGGCAGACCACGCATGCGCCGACATAAAGTGGCATCGAGTACCAAGGGGGGCTGGGTCCTGGGGGAGCTACAAGGGAACCAAACAGTGGGAGACAGTGAGGAACAAGAGAGGCCTCAACTAAATACAATATACAATGTTACATTTCACCCTCGAACTTATCAAGATGACAATCTTCACTCCCTGCAAAGTTTGCAAATTTGGTCTAGTTAAGTAAACATTTTAAAAACGCTTTTTCAGAAAAAACGTTTTTGGTGAATGAATTCAACTATTGAAACTATTCGTCGCGGGTATTTTCTATACATAATCGCTTATGCAGGATTTTTTTCCTAACAAATTAGAAACCGGAACAGGCTTGTTTGAAAAGCCACATTTCTAGTTGCTTGCAAAAGGATACATTATTAGTCTGCAGAGGAAGAGAGAGATTTCCGGGTAGATGGAGCCACATAGGAAACACTGTGGCCACCCTTCCCACAGTCAGCAGAAACGCAGATGAAGAGCAAAGTTACCAGACCAGACATTGCTTTATTAATCGTTTCTATAACAAGCATTGGCATAGCCAATAGGTCTCGCCTTTGGGGCCTTATAAGTGTTTAGATATGCAGCACATTATCCTGGGGGCTGTTTCGCCAGGGATTGAATAGCTGTACAATTGCTACACAGTGGGTCATGCAATCTGATACAACTGGTAAGTGTGTGTAAAATGCAACTTTTAAAATGCCCTGTGTCTCTCTTTTGAATGAGACATTGGTCTTTAAAATTAAGTCCTTAATACCACTACAAAATCACATTTCTGGGCTATAAATTGTTCGTTTCCCCACAAGAGTATGTGCCATTGAGATATTAAAGCAGTGCAGAAATGAAACTTGGTGTGAAAAAGAGAATGTGTATGATTTGAAATTCGATCTTTGTGGGTAGGGCAAATGTGTGTTTTATTAAGGGTGTACAAGTGTGTGTTTATTTTGCGATTTGCTATGATGCAGGAGTGAGGCTGGGAATCTTTCCAAACTACTATACACGCACATCACCACAAGCTAGCAAAATCCTGGTGTTGATGTAAGTTTTGTAGGGTGGAGTCTTATCATGTGTTTAGTTGTGTCACAGCCCTGCTGTAGTAAATGCACAAGCAGGCACCGGCTGTGTAGGGCAGCTCAGAGAGGACATGTCTGGAAAGGAAGGCTAAAACACAGCCCCTCCTTCCTTAAGCAATGAGTTCCTCAAAACTCAAACACATACATTCCTTTTTATTGATTGACGGGGATGATAAACAGGAGTAGCAGGGAGTGAAGGATTAGGAAATGAATGATCTATCCTTGCATGGTCTTGTAAAGTGTCCAATATTGGGTTGTTCAAAGAAGATCCAAAAAAATCCCAATCCAAGCTAGATTTGCTGGATTCATTTGTTTTATGTTTTAGTATCGTAAATTGATAGCCTGAAATATGTCGCATACGGCGTTTGTGGAGCAATCTGTGGAGAATTCCCCTGTCAATGCCTTTATATACAATCACGAGCAACAATTGGGACTACTACATCCTAGGGGATGGTAAACAATTGAAAACCTCACACTCACAGAAGTCCAGAAATACGTTGCTGAAAGCAAAAATATTTTTGGGTCTCGAAAATCACATGTTGCCACCAGTGCTTGAAATGGAAAAATAAAAGTGCTGGTACCAGAGTACCTGCTTGTTCCTGAGAAGTGCCGGTACTCTCCAATTAAAAGTATAGCATTTCTCTTGAGAAGTGACGGTACTCTCCCTCTCAAAATAAAAAAGTGCCGGTACTCCGTACCGGATAGTACCGGCCCATTTAAAGCACTGGTTGCCACTAGTCTCTGACACTGAAAGGAACTACTTTGTGTGCGGACGAGCTGTCACATTGCTCCAAACCGTGTGCTGCAGTGGGCAGAATAAGAATCATTACAAAAGACCAATGGACAAAGCACAAAGGCTGAAAAACCGATATGCATGAATGTTGTATATATGTAATTTAAGTAAAATCAAAAGGTCTTTGGCAATGTCAGACCTAAGAAGGATCGCTCACTTGGGTCTTCTCAAAGGGCAGAATATCGGGCGTTAGGAGGATAGTTTTGAGACTTTAGCCCCATAAAAATGTTAAAGTTTACAACGAGAAATGTAAACAGTTGAAATGACGCTGCTGGACGAGACTCTCTTATGACACAACTATCTTTTAAAACAATGAACATGGACCATGTTACTTAACATGAACTATTCATTCCTTGGGTCGAATAACATTGTTATTGAGGATAAATAAATCAAATGCTGAGCGCAATTCAAGGTAATGCCGAACTCGTGTTCTGTATTTCTATTAATAGTAACAATGAAAAACCATGTCGGTGCAGGATAAAACAGCGCATCCTACTCCTGCGTGAGAACACATACTCCTGCGTGAGGACACATACTCCTGCGTGACGACACATACTCCTGCGTGACGACACATACTCCTGCGTGAGGACACATACTCCTGCGTGAGGACACATACTCCTGCGTGAGGACACATACTCCTGCGTGACAACACATACTCCTGCGTGAGGACACATACTCCTGCGTGACGACACATACTCCTGCGTGACGACACATACTCCTGCGTGACGACACATACTCCTGCGTGACAACACATACTCCTGCGTGAGGACACATACTCCTGCGTGAGGACACATACTCCTGCGTGAGGACACATACTCCTGCGTGACGACACATACTCCTGCGTGAGGACACATACTCCTGCGTGAGGACACATACTCCTGCGTGAGGACACATACTCCTGCGTGAGGACACATACTCCTGCGTGACAACACATACTCCTGCGTGAGGACACATACTCCTGCGTGAGGACACATACTCCTGCGTGAGGACACATACTCCTGGTGAGGACACATACTCCTGGTGAGGACACATACTCCTGCGTGAGGACACATACTCCTGCGTGAGGACACATACTCCTGGTGAGGACACATACTCCTGCGTGAGGACACATACTCCTGCGTGACAACACATACTCCTGCGTGAGGACACATACTCCTGGTGAGGACACATACTCCTGTGTGAGAACACATACTCCTGCGTGAGGACACATACTCCTGCGTGAGGACACATACTCCTGCGTGAGGACTCATACTCCTGCGTGAGGACACATACTCCTGCGTGAGGACACATACTCCTGGTGAGGACACATACTCCTGCGTGAGGACACATACTCCTGCGTGACAACACATACTCCTGCGTGAGGACACATACTCCTGGTGAGGACACATACTCCTGCGTGAGGACACATACTCCTGCGTGACAACACATACTCCTGCGTGAGGACACATACTCCTGCGTGAGGACACATACTCCTGCGTGACAACACATACTCCTGCGTGAGGACACATACTCCTGCGTGAGGACACATACTCCTGGTGAGGACACATACTCCTGGTGAGGACACATACTCCTGGTGAGGACACATACTCCTGCTCTGATCTTTTGGTTTCATTGCGAATTCAACTGTTAAATAAAAAGTGCACTAATGAGGGGAAACCTTTCCCCACTGTCAAACTGCTTAACAATTACAAAATAATGAACAACACTATCACAAAACACGACGCATAATCTCCCTTTTATTGCCTCCTGAGTCCAGGGCCTGTACATATGTATCTGAAAGAGACACGTTAGTGATAGATTCCTTACCTTAGAATATCCCCAGGCGTCAGGCTGGATCCGGAAAGTTTTGCGTAGCAGTACCCTTGCGCGTCGGTAGGCGGCGTCGTGCGGCTCCGCGTCCGTCGTCGGCGTCGTGATCGCCGGGATGACGTCGCGGGCAGTACCTAGGCGCCGCCCCTGCGCGCTGACGTCAGTTCTTCTTTTCCCGCGCCAGTAAGCGCAGATCCGGGAAGAGCAGTGCCCTGGTCAATTTTTGACCATACTTTTTGGTGATTTTTTCACTGTTTTTTCCAACTTTAAGGTGTCGTAGGGATGCCCGGCTTCAAGCGATGCGGCACCTGTGCGCGGATGATGTCCGTCACCGACCCGCATTGGGAGTGTCTCTTCTGCCTCGGCCGAGGCCACGACACCGAGTCTTGTCCCGAATGCCAGGCCCTCAACCCGAAAGCTTTGCGAGAGCGGTCTCGAAAGCTCCTCGAGGCCCGGCATTCGGCTCCGCGGAAGCCCCGGTCGCGTGAGAGGTCCAGGGGTCGCTCGCGGAGTGCACACCGGTCGTCGGCGTCGAAGTCTTCTTCGTCCGGTAAGTCTAGGCACAAGAAGTCCAAGAAGCATCGTCGCTCTCGGACTTCGCCTCGCCGGTCTCGCGACTCGGCTGAGGCCCCTCCCGGCACCGTCCCCGCCCCCGCGGCCCCGGACTTGCCTGTGGAGTCGCCCCGTCATACCCGCCCTTCCCGGGTTCGGGGCGGATCCGGCCAAGGTACAGGAGTTCCTGTCGGCCATGGCCCGCCTCTTCGGGCCTTCAGGCCCCTCCGGTGCGCCTTCGGGCCCCGCGGGCCCTGAGTGGGGTTGCTCCGGCGTCGCCGGCGGCTCCGGCCCCGGCGTCGCCCGAGCCTCCAGCCTCGATCCCGGCTCCGGCTTCGGCCCCGGCCTCGATCCCGGCTCCACAACCCCCATCGACGCCGGTCGACCTCACGACACCTCCGCCGGCGCCGATGTCTCCGGTGCCGTTCTCGACGCCGCCCTGGGCTCCGGGCGGCGTCGTCCCCCAGTTCCTTCCGGCTCCGGACATGGACCCGGAGCGACGTCGCTCGACGCCGGCTCCGGCGCCGATGGGACCTTGGGTCCCAAATGTCCCTCCTCCTCCTTATTTTGAACCAGAGGAGGACCAGGAGGACTGGGAGGGGTCTGATGACCCTCTGACACGCAACTGTCAGTATGATGAGGACTGGACAGAGAGTCTAGGGGAGGCCAGTGGTCTGGATACTTCTCCTGACACTGGCATGCTGTCTCCTCCCGTGGCTACGGAGGAGGGGGCCAATTTTGGTACGGTGTTGCGTAGGGCTGCTGGGGCCTTACGTCTCCAGCTCCCTACTTTGACGGTCAAGCCTAACATCTTGACAGAGGTGCTTCAGCCGGCAGCCTCCTCTGCGGAGACTGTGCTGCCGTTTAACGACGCCCTCACTGACGTTCTTTGGGCGCCTGGTCCAAGCCCAACACAGGGGCTCCTGTGGATCGGAACGTGTCACGACGCCATCGCCCCGCTCCGGGCGACCCCTGTTTCTTTCTGTCCACCCCACTCCTGAGAGCTTGGTTGTCCAATCCTCCGCTTCCCAAACCGCCTTCCCTACCGCTCCTCCGGATAGGGAATCCAAACGCCTGGATCAGTTTGGGAAGAAAGGTTTTTCTTCCTCCAGTGCTGGCTTGCGGTCCGTTAACACCGCTTGTCTTTTGGGCCGATATACCCACTCCTGTGGGATTCGGTGGCGGATGTTTTGCCCCAGTGCCCTGAGGAGGTCCAGGCACTGCTTTCCCGCGCCATTGCGGAAGGAAGGGATGCGGCCAAATACACTATCCGTTGTGGCCTTGACACCGCCGACTCGCTGGGCAGGTCGATTGCAACGACAGTGGCGCTCCGGCGCCACGCCTGGCTGAGAACCACTGGTTTTCAGGGGATGTCCAGAATACTCTCATGGACATGCCCTTTGATGGAGTCGGTCTTTTTGGGTCCAAAGCAGACCATGCGTTGGAGCGCTTTAAGGACTCACGGGCTACTGCAAAGTCCCTGGGCCTTTCTGCTACACGCCCTCCGCTGCCTTCTGCTTTTCGCCCCTATCGTGGCCACGGTAGGGCGCCCCTTCACGTCAGCAGCCCAGCCACCGGCCCGCGCAGCAGGCGTCTTCGCGTGGCCGAGGACGTGGATTCCGCCGTGGCGGATCGGGCAACCAGCGTGCGGGTCAGGCCACCACCTCCAACCCGTCCGCGGCCTCCAAGCCCTCCTAGTCCCTCCTTTCAGGTGCACGGCACGCCAGTAGGGGCAGGGTCCGCCATCACCTTCCCCACTGGCGCACCATCACCTCGGACAGGTGGGTCTTGGACATTGTCCGAAGGGGCTACTCCCTCCCCTTCGAGACCACCCCCCAGCCATGCCACCTCAATTCCACCGCATGTCAGGGGATCACTTGGTGCTTCTACGGAAGGAAGTCACGGCCCTCTTGACCAAGAGGGCCATCGAGCATGTTCCGACCCCAGAAGTAGGGCGTGGTTGCTACTCCCACTACTTTCTGGTGCCCAAAAAGGACAAGGAGGACATGCGTCCTATCTTGGACCTCCGGAACGTCAATCGCTTCCTCCGGAAAGAGAAGTTCAAGATGCTCACCCTAGCTCAGGTCTTGACTGCCCTCGACCCTGGAGACTGGTTGGTAGCGTTGGACTTGCAGGACGCGTATTTCCACATCCCCGTCCTGCCGGCCCACCGGCGTTACCTTCGGTTCACGGTAGGCCCCGAGCATTTTCAGTTCACCGTGCTCCCTTTGGCCTTACCAGTGCCCCTCGGGTGTTCACGAAAGTGATGGCGGTGGTCGCAGCTCATCTGCGCCGGGCAGGGGTTTCAGTCTTCCCCTACCTCGACGACTGGCTGCTGAAGGCGGGCTCGTCCCAGGCAGTCGTCTCCCACCTCCAGACTACGGCCGAACTCCTGCACTCGCTGGGGTTCTCCATCAATGTGCCGAAGTCGCATCTAATTCCTTCTCCACAGCTCCTTTTCATCGGAGCAGTTCTGGACACGACGCAGTTTCGGGCCTATCCTCCCGAACGGCGAGTCCGGGATATTCAGGCTATGATTCCGATCTTTCGGCCTTTATCCTGGGTTTCGGTACGGATGACCCTGAGGCTGCTGGGCCTCATGGCCTCCTGCATCCTGCTGGTCAATCATGCCAGATGGCATATGCGGGCTCTGCAGTGGGACCTGAAGTTCCAGTGGGCGCAGCACCAGGGCAACCTGTCCGATCACGTCCAGATCTCGGAGGGACTGCAAAACAGTTGCAGTGGTGGCTCTCGAACCGGCAATGGGTCATGGGCAGATCCCTCTCCCTTCCCCAGCCAGAGCATACAGTTGTGACGGACGCGTCCCTTCTGGGATGGGCGGTCACATGGGAGAGGCGGAGATCAGAGGCCTCTGGTCTCCGGCGGAGTCCCAGCTCCATATCAACCTTCTGGAGCTCCGGGCGATCCGACTTGCACTCAAGGCATTCCTTCCCTCTGTCAAAGGGACGGTAGTGCAGGTGTTCACCGACAACACCACCGCCATGTGGTACTGCAACAAACAAGGCGGGGTGGGGTCGTGGACACTTTGTCAGGAGGCTCTGCGCCTCTGGACATGGCTGGAACATCAGGGCATGTTCCTGGTGGTTCAACACCTGGCAGGTTCCCTGAACGCCAGGGCGGACGAACTCAGCCGCAGGTGCATGATGGATCACGAATGGCGTCTTCACTCGGAAGTGGCGCAAGGACTCTTTCTACAGTGGGGAGAGCCTTGGTTAGATCTATTCGCCACCGAAGAGAACGCGCAATGTCATCAGTTCTGCGCGTTGGAATTTCCAAGGCGGCACTCGCTCGGCGACGCTTTTCGTCACGAGTGGAGTTGCGGTCTATTGTACGCCTTTCCGCCTATACCACTTCTACCCAGAGTGTTGAAGAAGATTCGGCGCGACCGGGCCCAAGTCATTCTTGTGGCTCCGGACTGGGCTCGAAGAGTTTGGTATCCCGAGCTACTCAATATGAGCGTAGATCCCCGATCCGTCTGCCTCTTCGGGAGGATCTTCTGTCGCAGCAGCAGGGGACGGTCCTCCACCCGAACCTGTCCAGTCTACACCTGCTTGCGTGGAGATTGAGCGGCGGCAGTTGATTCCTTTCGACTTGCCTCCCGAAGTTTGTGATGTGATTCTGGCAGCCAGGCGTCCCTCCACTAAGGTGGTATACGCCTGCAGGTGGAACAAATTTGTGGCATGGTGCACAGCAAAGGCTGTGAATCCCCTTTCTGCCCCTCTTTCTGAGGTCCTTCTGTTCCTTCTCTCTTTGGCCCAACAGGGTTCTGCCCTGGGTACCATCAAGGGTTATCTTTGTGCTATCTCGGCCTTCCTCAGGCTCCCTGATCAGCCCTCCTTTTCAAGTCCCCTGTTGTTAACAGGTTCTTAAAAGGCATTACTCACCTCTTCCCTCCTGTTCCGTTTGTGATGCCTCAGTGGGACTTGAACTTGGTTCTTACCTTTTAATGTGCGCTCCCTTTGAGCCTCTACATAACTGTCCTCTTCGTCTTCTGACTCTGAAGACAGCCTTTCTGGTGGCCATCACCTCCGCTCGGCGGGTGAGTGAGCTCCAGGCTCTATCTTGCAAACCTCCCTTTCTGTCTGTTCATCCAGACAAGGTTGTTCTTCGGACGCGTCCGTCCTTCTTGCCAAAGGTGGTTACTGCTTTCCACATTGGGCAGACCATCACTTTGCCCACCTTCTTTCCGCCTCCGCATCCTTCCAGAGAGGAAGAGAGGCTCCACCGTCTGGACCCAAAACGTGCGCTCTCTTTCTATATTGACCGCACAAAACACTTCCGGGTGGATGACCAGCTCTTTGTTGGCTACGTGGGCGCCAAAAAGGTCGGGCGGTGCACAAGAGGACCATCTCCCGCTGGGTTACCTTGTGCATCAAGACCTGCTATTCTTTGGCTAAAAGGAACCTCCTGTTGGGCTGCGTGCCCATTCCACCAGGGCAACGGCTGCTACCACGGCCTTGGGCCGCGGTGTTCCGCTGCCGGTTATCTGTCAGGCGGCTACGTGGGCCTCGCTGCACACGTTTACTAAGCATTACTGCCTTGACAGTCAGGTCCGGAGGGACGGCTTCTTTGGCCGTTCTGTCCTCCAGGACTTCCTTGTCTGATCTTTGTTCGCAGACCCACCACCGGGGTTGGTATTGCTGGGGTATCTATTCTAAGGTAAGGAATCTATCACTAACGTGTCTCTTTCAGATGCACAAGTTACTAACTTGTGTAACGATATATCTGTAAGAGACAGTAGTTAGTGATAGATTCCTACCGCCCACCCATCCTCCCCGTTCTGCGAACTGATTTCTAGGGTTAAGGACATCCCTTTCAGGGCCCTAGTATTTTTCAGACACCTGTGTCAGCTTCTTGCATGGCTCTGCGTTCCTGGCGCGGAAAGTCGTGTACAGAACTGACGTCAGCGCGCAGGGGCGGCGCCTAAGTACTGCCCGCGACGTCATCCCGGCGATCACGACGCCGACGACGGACGCGGAGCCGCACGACGCCGCCTACCGACGCGCAAGGGTACTGCTACGCAAAACTTTCCGGATCCAGCCTGACGCCTGGGGATATTCTAAGGTAAGGAATCTATCACTAACTACTGTCTCTTACAGATATATCGTTACACAAGTTAGTAACTTGTGCATTACTGGCAGTTGCCTGGCCTGCAAGTCACACACTTTCACACTGTGTCACCCGTTTTGCTAGGTCAGTCGTCCTCACTGGCCTGAAAGGTCAAACTCTGCCAACCTTTCCCTTTCCTCGAGTCTCAGAAAGTGGAGAAGACACACTTTTCAGGCCTTCAGAATGCGCCCGAGCCCCCCCTCGGCATGACATGAAGGGGTGCACATTCTACTCACCGCAAACACACGAGGGGAGGGGTACCGAGCACTGGGAGTGGTAATCACGCACAGCTGCACGTTTGACAACATCTGCAACACAGTGCGGAGATGTTTAGAAATCTTCACAACGCGATATCAAAGGCACAACCAATCGTGCCGTGTAGAAATAAAGGCAGGTGTGTTGAAGCGCTGCGCCAGCTCCTTAAATTTAATGTTAAAGTGCCACAGTTCATGAATAAATAAAAGCGCTTAAATTCATGAACAATTACCAACAGATGCTTCGGAAGCAGCAAGCAGGAGGTGTTGGGGGAAGGCACGGATGATTAAGGGAACTGGGTCTGGAGGCAGCGATTGGCGAGGCGATGGCACAACGAACAAGCCTTCGTGGCACTCGAGCTTTAGCTGCAAACATCGCAAGCTATAGCGCAAATGCCCTGATTGCTTAAAAAGCAAAGAAATAGAAAAACATTTTTTTTCTGTTTCTTTACTTTTTAACCCCTTGGGTGCTTATGACAGCACCACGCCGTCATGAGTCACGGGCGGCGTGTGCTCATGACGGCGTGGTTCCGTCATGCCGCGGCCGCTCCGCCTACGCGGCATTAATTCCCCGCCTGTGCGGGCGAATTAATGAGCGGGCTTGGTCATGACAGAACCACGCCGTCATGAGCACACGCCGCCCGTGACTCATGACGGCGTGGTGCTGTCATAAGCACCGAAGCGCCGCGCTCACCCCCTAGCCCCCCCGCGCCGCGGCGGAATTCGCGCCGCGGCGAAGGGGTTAAGCAATATCGGCACCCGCGCTTTAGCTTACGATGTTTACAGCTAAAGCTCCAGTGCCACCATGGTAACAGTAAGCAAATACAATATAATTAATGCTCGCATTCCAAGCCAGCCTGGGAGCTGCCTTCTGGAAGACCACAAAAGGATGCCAGCCACATGGAAGGAACTGTAAGTGTGATTGCTGCAATAAAATGTAAGCAGCTATGTCTGAGCAGCCACAGTGTAACTCGAGGTTTGAAAACATAATAAAATAGTCCCCCAGGAGCAGATCAACAGAACAAAGTGTAATGATATTGTACTAAGTCCCTGCTCCTTGGAAGACAAGCATTGGCATAGCCAATAGGTCTCGCTTTTGGGACCTTATAAGTATTTAGTTATGCAGCACAATATCCTTGGTGCAACAACATCAACCGTTGCATGGCTAAACACTTATAAGGTCCCAAAGGCGAGACCTATTGGCTATGCCAATGCTTGTTATATAGCGCCACTTGTCAATGAAATGAGATCCCTGGGACCACTGCCTGCCCTTAAAAAATGAAACTGAAACATTTCATTTTTCTTTTTTAAATGCATCCCGTTTTCCTTTAAGGAAAACGGGCTGCAATTAAAAAAAAGAAAAACTGCTTCATTAAAAAAGCAGTCACAGACATGGTGGTCTGCTGACCGCAGCAGGCCACCATCCCTGTGACTGCTGGCCATTCCTAATGGGGTCACAAATAGCACCTGCCTCATGAATATTAATGAGGCAGGCAATTTGCGTCTCCATTAGGAATTGCTAACAGTGTCTGAGACACTGTTGTGAATGGCATTTTGCGAGTCTCAAAGCGACGCAATTTGTGAGTCGCAAAATGTAAGGGTCATACATCTGGCCCATAATGTCTTACATAATGTCTTCTGGAAGAGAGTTCCAGAGGTCGGCGTCAAGTGCCAAAAGAGAATAGACACTAGACAGCAGACCTGGGGGAGATTTTCAAAAATACACGCAACGCAGTGTAGCACCCAAAGAGGCTGCACTGCGTTATGTGACAGGGCGGTAGCAGAGAGAGAGCCATATCTTCAGAGATATGGCTCTCTCCTCCCTCTCCTAGTGCCGGCGCTGATTTCAACTGCTGAGCGCCATGCACACACCTTAGGGCCATAGCGCTAGGGTGCGTGCCTGTGTCTAACATAGGTTTTGTACAGGAAGGTTATCCTTCCTGTACAAAAATACCATGCCTTGAAAAGTTTTAAAGCTTTTCCCACTTTTCATGTGTGCTGCACAGTGCAGCACCCATGCAAAGTCGGAAAAGAAAGGAGAAATGAAAACATTTCTTCTGTTAGTGCCTCCTTTGAAGTGGTGTTAACTTTTGGTGCTAAACCATGTTTATAAATGTTTGTAGATGGGTTATGGGGTCAAAAGGCATGGGTGTTTGCATGGGAATGCCCATGTACCACCCATGTAATGCCCCCTTGGCGCTAAGTAACGCAAAGCAGTGCTTTGCGCTGCTTTGCGCTACGTGTGGGGTACTTTCCAGCGCAAGACAAGTTTTGCGCTGGAAAGTAAATTTTAAAAAAAACATCTTGTGCTGGTTAGCATCACTTTTGTGACGCTAACCCAGCGCAAAATGTTTGAAAATCTACCCCCTAGAGTGACAAGTTTTCAAGAGAAGGTGAGAGGTAGGTGTTAAGGCGCGGTGTAAGATGCCATTTTATCTTGAGGTAAAACTGTTCTTGCAGTGGAAGCATTTAAGTACAAAGCATGAAAGCTTAAATTGTGAGTGTCCTCGGAGTGGGGAGGGGGTTGCAACCCTTGGTGCCCTCTAATTGAAGCTCCTCCCATTAGTTACTGTTCGCAAGGCTGTTTCCCGAGTCCTGTGGTGCACAGTATTCTTTTGTCCCCACTGTCTTTGGATCTGAAGGCCTGGGTGACACTGACAGCTCGTCCACAAGCTCGTAGTGTCAAGGGGCGCACAGACAAACACAGGAGTTTCTAGGGCGAGCCAAACGGATTACAATCACAATTACTAGCGACCTCTAAATGGGTCTGCTGTCCTGCGTGCTAGACAAAAACATCTGTCAGTGATCTCTGCGAGATTGCTAGAACGAATTCTATCGACAAAGTGACTGTGAAGAGATTCTAACCAATCACTGATTTCCTTTCTGGTGACATCAGTAAGTACACTCAGTATAGTCCATGGGCACTCTGCTAGGTGGAAGCTGCACGAATTGTTTCAGTAATAAATCCAATTCCAGATGGTTTGTCGGATTTTTCGATGTTTGGCTTATTGCCAAGGACAGATCTGGGATCAAATCTGAAAAGAGAAGCAAACAAACCACTTGATGTGCTTTGTGATATTGAGCAGTTGGGTTCATCTGTTTGTGAAACAGCTGAGGCCTATGTGGTTTAGCAGTGCATAGCCGCACATTAGACACAAGGTGGATGTGGCAATGTGTTCACTCATGTTTTGGTTAATGTAACATCTCTTGCCTTCACCATTTACAGGCTACCCCCCCTAATGACTTCATAGGCAATTGAGGGTTAAGAGACCAGGGACTTTTCAAGGGGCCTTTAAAAAATAATAGTATTGAAACAAAAGCATAAAAGTACCTGTAGTGTTTGGGCACACTCTGAACACGCCTCTGTATCTCTCCTTGGGGAGACGGGCTCCTTTTGGGGAGAGCATCTTTTAGTCTCTGGTGATAGCTCCTACACTTATAGGCTATTCCTACACTGTGTTTTTGGTGCTTTTAAGTTTCTATGGATCTAATATCAGTAGATAACTTTTGAAATGAAAAATACCCATAAATTAGACCTTAGACATTTTGTTTAGCAGTATCTGTTTGACCCATGACTGTTATATTGTTTAGGTGCTACTGCCATGAAAAGAGTGGCGCAGAAGCAACAAAGGGGCCCCTTGCCACTCTAGGGCCTGGGGGTGCAATCAGAGGGGGCACATGTTGTGCCACCTGTTTTTATGCACCCGAGTTCCTGCAAGGTTTGGCATGCCCCACATGGTGTCACTGCTGCGGTCCTCCTGTAAGGCTCTCCAATGAGCCTTACAGACTGCCGGCGTTGAACCGCAGCCGTGCCACTGCCCACCACGGTTTACAATCGTAATCCAGCAGGCGCACCGTGGGAACGGCTTTGGCGTTCCTCCTGCGAGGCTCTGGCGTGGCGGCCCATGGGAGGATGCCAAAGTCGTAATAAGGCCCTCTGTCTCTACCAGATAAGGATCGAAGGTAAGTAACTTGTCCTACAGCCTTCAGCAGCGAAATATAATGCTACATTGAACCCTCCTCATGAAGACCAGCTGTGGTGGTTAAGCCGATTCGCACATTGAAACTGCTGCATTATTCGCTTGTGTTCATTATGTAACTTAGGCACTAAAATGTCACAAAATGATTTTACCAGTACGTTTGCTGCTTTAGCAGCACTATGTTAACGTTGTCATTAAGACTGATTGAACTGTTTGATATTTTAAGGGCCTAATATCATTTTACAGTTTATTTCAGATCTTTGATACCAGTATTATGTCCGTCTTGTTAGATCACTTCATAGCCACCTCTGATATTGAGGATGGGAGTCTGTATTATATTTTTGTCGTCGTCTCCTGAGAGAGCTAGACTTGCAGTACGAGCCTTGCAAAAAGCATGCATCCTGGGCAGTGCACTTGGGTACTAGAACAGCAGTTATCAGCTCCGAGAGGCACTGTAGTTGAGACAGTGTGCTGCTGAAGCTAAATAAACAGTTACACAAATCATTGCAATTATGACTTGTTGCGCTCGCGCCACTGGTGCAAATGTGATTGCTTGGCAAAATGCGTCTACAAACACAATAAGAATTGTCACATGTCGCTTTCTTTCCCCCCCTCAGAAAAAGTACAGACAGAAGGCGGACGTTCTGCGGTTCACCAGTGTGGCAGACAGCCCTCAGATCAAACACGCCAAGAAGAGCCAGGAGCTGCAGAGCGACGTGAGTGCCCCCTCCCAGCCGCCCCGCCCTCCCCCCGCCCGGTCCCCGGTTCTTCCCCCCTCTCTCCCTTCTCCCAAGGCCACTTTATAATTAACTTGGCAAGCGGCGGGGACAGGTGCAGCGGATGCGAAGACAAGCGATCCGCTTGGAAATGAGCAGTGTCTTTAAATAGACGCGGGGCCTACTTGTAAGATTTAACGTCCTTTTAACTAGCGCCCTTAAAACCGGAGGTCTGCAACCTCCCTAATGGGAGCCATAGTTATGCAGAACAGGACCGGTTCAAAAGACGAAATTGGCTCCTTTAGCGCTTTTGTATTATGCATGAAACACTCCTGTTTCTTCATTTGGCTCCTGCACGCTGCTGCTGTTTCTTCTGCTGCTGACATCAAGGCCTGTACCTGTTTCCATTGTGTCCTGCAAGATGGGCGCTTAATCAGGGACAGACGCGTTGGTGCTGACTTTGGAAGGCAACGCCATGTAGAACAAGCAGATGCCAGGCTGCAAAATGAAAAAGAAATGGCGGCCGCGCGGTAAAAAAAAAATAAACAGTGGTGCGCGCGCACCACAGAGGAGCGGAGGGGGGGGAGGAGGGAGCGCGGCAGCCTGCTCAGCTGACCAGACGCTCGTGCGTCATGGCCTTTTGCCGGCATGTGTTTACAATTATCGCGCCCGCGTCTGGGCACGATAATTGGAAACACATGTTTGCCGCGCGTACCCATCCCAAAAAGGCCAGCCACGACGCACGAGCGTTTTTGGGACTGCTTTTCAAACTCGCTTACTAAAAGTCTTCGCCTCTAGCAGCGCTTGCGCGCTACTCGAGGCTCGACCTAAAAAAGGAGGAACAAAGAGGCAGCACTGGCCACTAGTAAGAAAGGATTTTTTAAAGGACATTGAAACAAACAAATGAGAAGCAAGGAATGGCATTTGGCCCACAGAGATATATGTATACTAAAGTATACAAGAGGTCGTACGCTTACGCTCGACCTAATAAAGTAAACAAGAGGTCGTACGCTTACACTCGAACTAAAAACGCCAAACACGGGGAGGGGAGGGGGATTAACTGTGTGGTTGATCGGATAGATGAACTTCTGGCCAAGTGTGAAGAGCTGCTCGACTCCGCCCCAACTCAGCCCCCCCCCTCCCAGTTTCATTAATTGTCGGTCTCTCCCATCCTAATTCACAGCATGTTCGTATTCCCAGAATGTTTGAAAGACCGCAGAACCGGTCTGCATCTATTGTAGTAGCCGAAGTTTAAGAAAGATGGTCTGATGCGGCTTCAATTTCTTTGTCTAGTATGTCCCTTCTTGAGGATGTACCGCCATGTATCCTCGACGTGCCAGAGTGTCATTCACCCTCCCCCATTCCTGGTAGCTTTGCTGCTACAGCTACTTCCATTATTTCATCTTCTGTGGACATGGTTAGCTGTACTTCTTTGATTATGGAGCTAAAGGCTGAGGTGGGGGAATTAAAAGCTATTATTTGTCAGCTATCGAGCACATTAAATCAACTGTTAGCAGGCAAAGCATCAATGCACCTATTATACAGACCAAAACACATTCACGAGTTAATATCCCTAACGTCCAGCTTCCAGCAACCGTATGGATCCCATTTCCTTGCCCCCACAAAAGGCTCAGTTTATATTTGCCAGGGGAATTCTAACAGATTACAGATCAGTCCTATCCATGTACAAAACTCCAGCAGGTTGAGTCTCCCTGGCAATAATTTTTCTGCGCGGTTGCCCAATACCCCTAGAAGTGTTAGACCTAATGGTACTCTGTTTCCGTGGGGCTGGAACTAAATGCCGGCTGAGAGAGGGTGTGAACCTCCTAAAAACAGAATTATAATGACCAAGGTTCCAAAACTTTCCCCACCTGTGAAATACGAAGCAGAGGATTCCCTCATAAATAAAACAATTCACTGGATCAGACATGTTAGTAGGGGTTGTCATTCGGTTATCTGTGACGACATCCTTAGTGCTCGTAGAAGCCCCTCTTCTAACCCAATGTATGACACGATTGATCTAGTCTTTAAGTATGAGGGAATAAGTGACAACCTGGTGGCTCTGGACATAAGGTCCAGTTCCTCAAATAATTTGCGCATACAGTTAAAATATAGCCAACAAGACAATGTTTCAAACGAGGGGGAGGTCATCATCAACAGTGGGTAATATAGATTGACCTATGGGCTCCATCCAAACTTTTCAACATCATACATGCCCAACATTAATGTGAGAAGCTGGCTTAGTATACGGTGCTCACTTATGTAAGTGTAGCACCCTGCACTAATCCAGACAACCCTTATGGTGATTTAAGAGGTCTTAGACAACCATAGAAAGCTCTCTAAGTGGAAGCTGTGGAGAGCAGCCTTCAAGCTTAGTCCAGAAGGAGTGTAAAGCAGCTTGTTTCACCAGAATGCAATCTTATAGTATAGGTTAAATGAAAAAGAACCACACCAAGTATTTATAAAAATATGTATTTATTATAAGACACTCACTAACACATACAAATATCTCCTAACCGGAGATGTGCACAATGCTCACAATACTTTGCAATAAAAACAGGTAAGTAGCACAAATACACAGTGGTCCCCAGGGGGCGACCAAACCATATACTAAAATAGTGGTATGCGAACCACGACTCGAGTCAAGACTATACCCAGGAGACGTAGAAGTGCAGGGGACCCAAGGAACCACCTGAGGTAAGTAACCAGGAGCCCCACGGAGGCAGTGTGCAGAGTGGGAACACGACCGCTGGATCAATGCAAGTCAATGGGTAAGTCGCGGTTGCAATTTTAAAGATGAAGGACCCTTCCCAGTGGACCCTGAAGAAACTCTGTGGAAGACAGAAGGTTGGAGAGCCACCCCACCCGTGGATACCTTAGGAACCAGGATACCTACACCAGGGAAGCCGGATGCATAGGTGTGAAGTGGCATCGGAAGCCGCCGTCAAACCCAATGGAGGACTTCAGAAAGATGCCGCTGCTGGAGAAGGTGAAAGTGTCGTCTGGAACCCAAAGGTGGATTCAAGATGAGAGGTACCTGCAAGCAGAGGGGACAGAGTCTATGCCACTCAGGAGTGACAAGGAGGCACGGAAGACGAATGCCCACCGAGGACCAGGTGACGCTGTAGAAGACCAGGATCCATTCACAAGCTGCCCCATGTCAGATGTCAAGAGTTGCGGGGTCAGTGTCCGTCGGGAGCACCAACAAGCCTTTGCAACTGCAAACAACGTGGAAAGCGAAGAAGGTGCAGTGTCGGTACCAGTAAGGTCCAGGTGACTCACCACAAACAGGGGAGTCAAGGCAGGCCCAAGCAATCAGGGAAGCCCACAGAAATCAAAGAAGACCCTCAAGGGGACCCACAGGCCGGAGGCACTGGAGTCGCAAGAGGACTTCGAGCAGCTCACCAAAGATGCAGACCCACGGCGCAAGTGATGTGGTGAGGACGTAGATCTTGCGCCAAGAGATGCTTGAGGTTGGGGGTACTTGGAGTCGGAAGATCTTGGAGGAAGGAAGCCAACAAGCCTTTGCAACGGCAAGTCGATGCGGTGCACAGGGGTTCGGTTCCTGTGGCTCCGGCGAGGGATACTGGCCTCAAACTTGGTGAGAGGACAGGGCAGGCCTTGAGGGATGTGAAGAACCGCCACCTGTGTTGCTGAGCCTTTCAGAGTCCATGGGAGCCCAGGATCAGCAGACAGGTCAGCTTCGTTGCGGTGCCTGCAGATGCAGGGAAGTGACTCCTTTACATCAAGGGAGATTCCTTCAGGTGTCTTGGATGTCCACAGGCCTTGGAAGGTTCCTGTATGGAGCACGAGCAAAGATGTTGCAGCAGACGAGCAGTGTGACAAGACCAGGAGTAGCAGGAGTCTTCCCAGCTGCAGTCTTGATACCCAGAGCAAAGTCCAGCGAAGTCCAGAGTGGCTAGACGATCGAAGAAGAAGTGGTGTCTTGAAATGAATCTTGTCCCACGACGAATCTAGGGACCCACCTACAGGTAAGCCCTTAAGTACCCTAAGGAAAGGGTTGGGGCGATTCAGGGTTCCCTCCCAGGGGAGGAGTTAGACAGTGGGCAGGATACTCACATGTCCTTTGTCCAGTTTCACGCCACAGCGGGAGCCAACGGCTCCCAGAGCTGGTTTGAACTGGACTACCACTACTACTGGAGGAGTGTGACATACCATTGAGAACGAAAATGTCGCTAGAGACATTGGACTTAGTTTTATATTGTGAAGCTGTAGAAAGCATATATATGTAATCATAGTATATGTCTCCACAGGTATAATGAAAAGCAACACAAGTGCTCTACAAAAGGGGAAATTTTGATAAATATAATTGCCCTTGGGTATGGTGGCAGCCGGTACGAATGCCCTCGGCTCCTACATGGTAAATATAGATTGAGCTTGATTAAGGCTGTGTCTTACAAATGGAAGATACTGGTTAACACTGTGCCTGGTTGGTCAGTTATGAATAAAGAACTGCTGTTCTGTTTGTCTTTTTATCAGCTAATCCGCATCACAGGGTTTATTGTCCAGTAAGGTGAATAACAAACCTCGCGCCCTGACGAATTTGCCATGACTTTGCAATGGCAATGAAACATGTTGGCCTACTTTGATAAGGTTTGCAACATGCAGTGCTTTTAATCTGAGTAAGCTCACGACTATGAATAAAGAGGGCAAATTGAACTGTGAGTCTTATCTCAATTTTAATTGAAGGAGCACATTGTCCTTTACACATCACGGGGTTTTTGTGTTGGAGTGAGTTATAATTCTTCTTTCTACTCTTTCTATTCTCTTACTGGACACATTTCTGTTTTTTCTGTGAGTAGGCAACCGATGATGACAAACGTGGGCTTGCTGGTGAGAACCTGCCGGTAGCCTCCCTGGTGTTGCGTACGTGAGGTGCCTACTCACTCTTTCACTTATTTTCTTAAGTGTCCTTTACTCACATGTTGAGGGTAAGGGTTTGTGTCGGAGGATTAACTGTATGCAGTTCATTTTTAAGAAACTTAAAAGGTTGAGGGCTCTAGGATTGGCTTATACTGGACACATTGCCAGAGACTAGTTGGAGGTAGATATCCTCACGACATAAGCCTGTCCACTGAAAAATCTGCGTACCCTCTGAAAAAGCCAGGCCCTTGTTGTAATTGTGTTGAACTGGACTATGCAAGGACGGTACCAAATGTGTCCCTCAAGCAGACTGAGTGGCACTGGCAAGCGCTCCCACCCGGCCCCACTACACTAAACCCTGTCTGGGAAGTGGTCACACCTCCCTGTGACAGGATGCCTATTGTTCTTCCTTTCCCTGCTCGAGCTTGGCTCAGCAGCAGGATGGCAGAATCGTGTCTCTGGTCGGCAGCAGCCATGTTGTGCTGTCCGGGTCTGTACCGGGAGCACTGAGGGCCTCCCGGAAGAGGCTAACAGTGCATGGAATCATACTCCCATTCCGTTTACGGTGTGGGAGTATGATTCCAACATGTTTGATACCAAACATGACAGGGTTCGTTACAGCCAGTTTAGAGATTGTCATCGCGTAATGACGCATGGCCACTCTATGTATCATAATGGCTGATGCACTTACAACCCGGGAGAATGTAGGGGTGTAGGGGTGTCCTGCTCATGCAGGGGCACCCTCACACATAGAACCGAGCACCCTGCCTTCAGGATTGAAAGGCCTGCTTTAGAGGTGACTTATAGGTTTTAAGTGCAGTGACCTTAGATATAGGGGAAGCCTATATCTATCATAAGTGGTGCTAGCACCAGATTACATAGGCTGCAATGGCAGACATGTAGTTATAGTTTGAGTGATCCCCCAGGAGTGGCATAATGCATGCTTCAGCCCATGGGAGATCCCTGGTGTACCTATGCCCTGGGTACCTCAGTACCATATTCTAGGGACTCATAAGGGTACACCAGTGTCCAATCTGGATGTACCCAAGTACTTACCATACCAATTTAGGGAAGAAGCACAGAGACTTGGGTCCTGATTAGCAGGATCCCAGTCAGACTAGTCAGAAACAGCATTACACCAGGCAAAAAGTGGGGGTAACCATAAAAGCAGATCCTACTTTCGTACAATTATTAAATACCATTAGCCAGCCTATGGTAGAATTTGAGAGAGCTTCCCTACCTCACCCTTCTTCACCTGAGCCTTTACCTGCTGATTGCGAATCCAATAGCTATGGAACTATGGACAGATCTAACGCTAGTTTTTTGGCAGTTACCACACAGTCAACGTTCCTATTCCCAAGTAGCACATATCAAATGATGCTCCTCTGGTTTCAAAGCCTCCACTGAGTAAACTTCAATCTTGGAATGCGGCTGGCCGCAGGTCAAAAATGGTACAACCAGATTGAAACAAATTTGTCGAAGAGCATGATATATGCATGTTCCAAAAGATTTGGGGGCATATTATCAAGGGCTTTATCGCCGATTTAGCGGCACTTTTGCCGCTAAATCGGCGATATTTTAACGCCCTATTAGCAAGCTGTCGCTAACAGGCGTTAGCGACAGCTTTCAGGCGTTAGAGGCCGGGAATTACATCGCCTTGCATGTCAGCGATATTTATCGCTAATGACATGCAAGGTAGGCGTTCCCCACTAAAAGCGACTGTAAACAGTCGCTAACACCACTAACCCCTATTATCAAGGCAGGCGAAGCGATAAAATAAATCGCGCTAAGCGCGTTTATCGCTAGATTTTAACACCTGCTACTGACTATGACTTACCTGTTTGTAGTATAGGAGGTGGATTCTAATGCTGAATCCACCTTGGCGTTAATGCGAGAATATCGCTGGTTTTCCAGCGATATTCTCGCGATATGCTCGCTATCGCTGGAATAATCATCGCCATAGCGCTAATTGTTGCTAATACAGCGTTAGCGTGGCGATATATTCCAGCGATAGCTGGCGATAAAATATTTCGCGCTAAGCGCGCTCTGCGATATTTATCGCATTTTGTTGCTAATATGGCCCTTGGTGTGTTGAACCTGTGTACCTTAATTTTAGCATCCCGACCAAACCAAGTGTAGTAGGGAGAGCTTCAGGAGGCTTAACCACTTGGGTTAGCGCTTCTCTTACTTGTAAACTTATCCATTTAGATATTGACTCTCAAGATAACTTGAGAATTCTCCTCACAACTGACAAGGGTGATTGTGCTGCTATTTTTAATATTTTAACGGGGTTGAGTATCAAAAACTATGCAAACTCTTGAGGATTACCTTGAAAGGTGTCACCCCTAATGGCATATTATTTTGGGGAATGATATAAACGCCACCTTTGAGCCACTTGATAACAATGAGGCCCAGCTAACACATAGGGATGATGAAATCTGGAGTATCCCCTGGTTGGGAATTGTGCCAATAAAAAGTTGGACACAGGTTGCTATTCAGCTGAAGTGGGGGTTAGGGCCACCAACAGTTGCACAAAATCAGGCTCCCGGGGTATGTTTACATTCAACAAGCCCAATTTCACTATTCAAATTGACTACATTATGGTTGATCTGAGGTTATGGCCATGGGTTGATGACATGATTATTACATACAGGACTGAGAGTGATCATATGCCACTCTCCCTTTCAATGCTAGCCCTTTGCTCTAAGCGCCAACCTAACTGCTCCTCCGTCTTTAACTAGGGAGCTTGAGCTTACCTCTGATATGCGCCGGTTGAAATGGCGCCAAATTGTTGTTTTCCTGTCATCCTGTCTACTATCGATCAAGAATTACAGGAGACCATTAACATAATCTCTAGCAGTGTTTCCATTGAGGGGGTTGCACTGATATTAGATGTTTACATAGTCTTTGTTTTAGCACATAAGTCCTGTCCTTGGTATAACAGAGGGTGTCGTTGACTCAAACGTTTGCTGATACAAGCCATTAAGACCAAGGATTTGGACCAAATTGGTGGCATTAGGAAAGATTATAAAAGGTGTATGGATAAATCAAAAAGGGCCTAGATGTCCAAAGGTGGCATCATTTGCCTGGGACTCAACTAACATTTGGGCTTTGGTATCAATGGGTGGCAATTCTGCCGCTTTGGAACCAAATAATGATGTCGCTCGTCAGGAGTGGTATGACCACTTCAAGAATCTTTACCATGATGGTAACATGAACTCACATGCTGACTGTTCTCTACCTTTCCTCACTTCTAACTGTGCAGGACCAATGTTTGATCTGTCCGACATGCTAGCTTCCTTTAATGCCATCACACTGGGCAGGGCTGCTGGCCTGGATGGTATACCAGCCAACATTTTTCACTGTTGAAGCCTGGTCAGAATCTGTCCTTATCCTTGCTAACTCTATTGTCCAGGGTCCCCCTATCCCCGAGTCCTGGAGGGGTGCTGTAGTGATACCTATATTCAAAAAGGGTGATAGGTCCCATCCAGGCAACTACAGGCCAATAGCCAATTTGGCTAATGAGCCTGTAGTTGCCTGAAGGTTTTTACTATTTACAGAAGCAGGGGTGAGGCTCAGGGAGTTACGTGACCTGGACAGGACCCATATTCTATGTCAGGTGGCAGCACCGCTAATGTCCACCTGGTAATTGGAAAAGAAGTTCAGGAAAGACAGGCTGTGTCTAAAAAGTTCATACTTTTTTCAGGAATAAATGTCCAAAAGGTTCTCTGCATCTTTGATTGTTTTTTATTGAGAACATCAGGTTTAGAGCCTGATGTAACAAACAACACAGCCAACACGTGTTTCGCCCCAAGTGGCTGCCACGCCTAGGGCTTTCTCAATGCACGATATCAAATCATTGACCGCAGAGACTTTTGTTTGGATTTCCTTGAGAATAATGCTACTACTATGAATGGAACGCTGTTCCCTATTTATGTCATGCCTTGAGAAAGCCTTAGGCATGGCAGCCACTTGGGGTGAAACACGTGTTGGCTGTGTTGTTTGTTACATCAGGCTCTAACCCTGATGTTCTCAATAAAAAACAATCAAAGATGCAGAGAACCTTTTGGACATTTATTCCTGAAAAAAGTATTTACTTCTTAGGCATAGCTTGTCTTCCTGAACTACTTTTCAGAAGATTTTTAGACGGTGTGTGCAATTTAGGAGTGGATTAAGACAAACAACATACTATGGGCCTTATTTATGAGAAGTGTCGTATCCTGCATGAAAACAGCGATGCAACACTTCTCAGTGTGCCCTCCTTGCGACACCTATGATGTGCCGTATTAACAGTACGGCGCATCATGTCGCAAGGAATGACAGATACGTCAGGATTACTGACGTATCTGTCGGCGCAAAAGTCACACATTGCTGGAGTTGTGTCGCAAGCATGAAGCAACTCCAGCAATGCATGGGGAGGCCTATACAAATGGCACTGCGTCGCCTTTAAGCCTGCCATGAGGCAGGCATAAGGTTTTGATGCAGTGGCGGCCTAGAAGTGTTGCAGTGAAATCTCATAGATTTCACTGCAACACTTCTACGGGGCTTTGTTGCAACAGAACGCCCACCCTGCATACATTATACCTGAAGCAAGTATAATATGGCGCAGAGTTGTACAAGGTGACACATCTGCCTAGATGCGTCACCTTGTAAATATGTCGCAACGTGGCGCATTTTTTATGCCGCCAAAGCGTCACGAAAAGTGACGCAACGGCGGCGCAAAAGTGACACAAGGGCTCATAAATAAGTCCCTAAGTCCCTTCCAAGCTGTGTTTCGGAAAAAAGTGTCAACTATTGACCAAGTTTTCGACTTCTTGTTACTTTACTGGTAGTAATCAGCAAGGACAACCTCTACGCTGCCTTTGTAGATTTAAAATCGGCGTTTGACTTGGCCTTCGCTCTAAATTATGCCAAGCTCTTAGTGCTATGGTCAGTGCCCTCCGATGTCCTTTCTATTGTGATCCGCTTACATGAAAGAACTACTCTACAATCCGTTGGGGCTCCCGGACCAGCTGACAGAGCGGGTCCCTGAGTCTAGAGGCGTCTGACAAGGTTGTGTTATGGCCCCAACACTGTTTTCATTGTATTTAAATGATATAAATTTGCCTAACACGGATGCCCCCTTGCTGGCCGGTGTGAAAACTCCAACCCTTGTCTTTGCAGATGATACTCCGTTGATTTCCAAGACCCCATGTGGGCTCCAACAGCTGCTGACTCACTTTGGTAAGTTGTGCTATACTCGGGGTCTGGAAAGTAACACCGAAAATACTGAGGTGATGTTTTTTAATCCCCATAAATTGTTCAAAGTGAGATTGATATCTGAAGGAGCTTGTCTTGAGAGGGTGGATTCTTCTGTTTATCTTGGTGTCACTTTGTCTGCTACTTAGTCATGGAAGCCCCATGGTAGCAAGGCTGTGATCCAGTACAAGCAGGGCGTAGGGGGGCATTTCTAGAGAACATTGAGCTTCCTATAGTAGACCAGTTACACCAGCCCTCCAAATCTATGCGGCAAAGGCATTGGGTCTTGCACTTTATGGGGTGGAGTTGTGGGGTTTTAGTAATATTGATGGGCTAATTAGATTATGTGAACTGTTGCCCTCCTTCCCACCAGCACTCCAATTTATACCCTGACTTTAGATATGGTTGTGAAACGGGTTGAAAGCAAATGTAGATTGCGCCCGCTATTGTTTTGGAAGCTCTTACGGCCTACCCCTGAGCTAGTCCACTATGCTACTGCTCTCCAGGACGTTATCGACCTAGACCATTTCCATAAAATTAATTGGCTACACAACATCAAATAATCATTAATTTCTATTGGTTTGGGTGACTCATGGTTGAATCCTTCAGGGTCCTCTACTCCATCCAAAGAAACCTTGATAAAGCTCTATTGGCTGAAAATATCCTCTGACCATGCTCATAAAGCTGCTAATGCTACTCTGGCAAGAGATTTTCTCGACTTTGAATCGTCCTGTGGTTATGAACAGTTTTGGAGCACTATGGTTTTTTTGCCTGTCTGCATATGCCCGTGCACGTGTTGTCTGGCTGTCTCCTCTTTGTAGACAGCTATGCACCAGAAGCCATGGCGCTGCTCTTCGCATACTCTGATCTGATTGTCAATGCTTGTATGCTTGCACGGTTGCCAAATTTCTCCATGCTATGTGGAAGGTTCGGCTGAAGGCCCCCTCTTTGCATATGTAACAACCTGCCCTATAGGTTGGTTTTAACTATCATATCTTATGTCAAATGTTTGGGAAACAGCCTTTACAATGAGGTAAATACATTGCATGCCTTGGCCTCGCATTTTTTAGCACACATATTTTTACTGCAAATATGCATTTACAACGTATTCCAATACCACGCATTTAAGGTAAGTTGGGGAGGATGGGAGGTCTCCCCCCCACAAATACATTGTTTTTAAATCTAAAAACAATGTGGTATATTCACAAGAACGTGTGATAACTACTGCAAGAGTAGCGTAACGCAACTTTCAATAACGCAGCCTATCACGGGAAATTAACCCCGTGTCAATGTGGAATTCACAAGGCGGTACCATGCGATAGTCTGCCGAAACAGCGGACAAAGTCCGCGATACAACCACCCCGATGGAGATAAAACCACAAACCACAACACCAAAAAACACGCGATGGGCCAAAGCGCGATGAGGAAACCAGCGACAAGCAGCGCCAGGCCTGCAACACACACCTGGCAGGCGTCAAAAACCTCCATAAAAGCAGAAAAAAAAACACCCACACACAAACTGATCAACACACAAGCACCATGGAGGCAGCCGGAGCAGGCGCAGAGGACCAGCGCAACCCCACAACCACCTGGGACGACCACCTGGGACCTCGGGGACAGGGAAGGGCAAGGACAAGAAGACCAGGAAGACCAAGTTCAGTCCGCAGGCGAACAGGATCATAGTCACGGAGGTGATGGAACACCATCAACAACTCTTCGTCACCTCCAACGTGTCATTGGGCACCAAAAATGGAATATGGCGGGACATCGTCGACAAGGTGAATGCCGTCGGAGAGCACAAGCGGACAATGGACGAGGTCAAGAGGCGATGGAATGACATCAAGCGGAAGACCAAGGATAAACTCTCCGCCAACCTGAAGGCAGCAACGCAGACCGGAGGTGGGGGCCCAGCGCCACAGCTGGAGCTGGATGACATGGAGGAGCTGGTGTCGACAGTCATCAGTGTGGAGACTGTGGCCGGAGTCGGGGGACCGGACACTGCTCGACAGGACACAACACAACCGCAACAGGGTGAGTGACCACCAGGTACTGGGGGGACGGGGGGACATGGCCACAATGGCACACATGCACAAGCAAGCAGGGCACAGTGCACACACACAATCACTCTGGGTCCTCGCCCAGACCCAAAGACTGTCACAATGTACAATGCCATGCTGTCTGAATGTCAACCTGTACCATGCGGCTACATACATGTGGACACATCGTAATACACCATCTCCCCTTCACATCGCAGGGGCATCTTCAACACCTCCTGCAGAGCAGTCACAGCCACTCTTCACTGATGACGAGGAGGAGGACAACACCAGCATCGACATCCAAACCATCCAGGACCTCATTGACCACCTCCGCAACTCACCTCCAGGATCAGGGCACCCCACCCACCAGCCAAACCACCCAGCAGGAGGCACCCACAGCCCCGGCACCCTCCCAAGAACCCCAAGAACAACAAATGGCCTTCCAACGCCATGTGCTGGAGGGCCAGAGGGAGACGGCCGAGCAGGTGCGGGTGGGGTTCGAGCTCATGGCTAACAAACTGGACGCCATCCTTGGGTGTCTATATCCACCCCATGGTCTCCAGCGAGCCCTGACTGACATCTCTGGAGTCATGACGCGGAGGGAAGAATACCTGTCCGCTCACAGTGGCCCAAGCGATGCCAGCCTTGAGCTGGCACACATGCGGAGGCTCATGGAGGACATGGTGCGGATGGAGGGGGAAAGGATGGCAGCAGCCACTGCACATCAGCGAAATGTAGCTGGGATCTACCGATCTAGAAAATCTGAGGGTTTGCCTCTCTGTGGAGGGTTTTAAGAGGGTGCTGCAGCCTGATTGGCTGTGTTCCAAGTTTGGTTCATTTTACAAAAGGACTAAGATAGGCTAATGTAGTGACTTTATTGTCCATAGTAGCCTATTGTATAATGTTTTTTATAACTATTATATATATGTTTTATTATACCACGAGACTCCCACCTCGTCGGCGGGGATGATTCTAAGCATGTGAATCTATGAAAGATACCCCAATACTGGATAACTATATGCATATAAACGCATGGACATGTAGAATAAACATTTCTACCATAATCTTAAACATGTATACCATCTTCTATAAACAATTATGGCACATTTTAAAATGTAGGTCAATATTGAAAACAGAAAAGAAATCCTCTAATTAAAGAGGCTCACTGTACTGAAACAAATGACGTAGCACTGCCTGTCCCACTGCTGCATCAGCACGTTGCGTTGACTTCAGACAGTAATGCTGCGTGAACGTGTGCATCGTTTTCCACGTCGCAACTCTGCAGATTTTTTCTAGTGGCACCCCTGCGAACATGGGAGCCGATGTAGAGACTGCTCTTGTGGAGTGCGCTCTCACTGGTTTTGTCAAAAGCTTGCCTGCCTTGTCCTGGCAAAACTGAATTGTGGCTGCTATCCATCTTGCGATGGTAGTTTTAGAAACAGTGCCCTGACGACCTTGCCCATAGGCTACAACCAGTTGATCTGTTTTACGGATAGACTCAGCCTTTCGTAGGTAGAATCTCTAGGTGGATCTACCGTGCCCTGAATGTCCTCGTCATGGCATTGCTGCCACAAGGCGTGGCGATGATGCATGCTGCTGCCCCAACACCATCCACATCTCCGCCCCCTGGTGTGTCAGTGCCTCCCAGTGCGGCAGCCGTATCCACTCCGGCACCTGATGTGTCACCGCCACACAGTGCGGCCGACAATCCTCCTCCGGCCCCTGATGAGTCAGTGGCACACAGTCCCGCAGCCGGCACTGCAACACCCACAGGTGGGGCAGGACACACACCCGGGGACGAGGACGTGGATGGGACTGTGGTCAGGAGGACCAGGCACTAGCATCCATTACCGCCACCTTGCATGTTTCTGCTTGGTACCACACATGGCCTCAAGACCTACCACTGACCCCCGATACACTCCGAGGCACTCACCTTGGACAGCGACATGGACTGCCACATGCTGTTTGAAGACCAATGACACTGCAGAAAGACTGCGGACTGTACCCTTCCTCTTCCGCAGTACAGGTCATCCCGAGATGGACACTGGCTGGCCCTCCACGGGCCCGTATTGTGTGGTGTGCTCGGCATTGCGCTGTACCACTCCAGCTGCATGACTGCACTGGATGTGCAAATAAACATACAGTGACGCACTGCTGTGTAATGTCTTACGTCATTCCTGTGTGGATGAATGTGGGGACAGTGCCTTCCCTTGCGTCAATGATGTTTATCCTGTGGGATGCCATTAAGGGGGTGCGACATTGTATCTTGTGTAGCGGGTTCCGTGCACACTGCAGCAGGGACACACGCATCAGTCACTTCCTTGTCCGGACATGGACTGGACCACGCCCAGAGCCCACGAGTCATTGTTGCAAGCCCTGCGCTGCTCCGGCGTACGGCAGGCCAGTCCACTCCGCTTACGCCCCGAGGGGGGCCCTCATTGCTACCCGTCGCAGCCGTACTTGCTGGTGGTGTGCAGGTCACTGGTCTAGTCGTCAGCATGTCACAGCCACTCCCTGAGGGCAGGTTTTCACACACACCACACCCATCCGGCACAGGCGTCACAGGCCATGTGACTCCGCCAACGTAAGGGGCCGACGACGTCACATTCCCCTCTTCCGGTGGTGACTGGATGACGGCCGCTCCACGGTTCTCACTCATGTAGGGCCCATGAGTTGTTGCGCACAGGGTTAGTGGCATCCGAGGCCTTGCGGACGGCACGGGCCTACCACCACGTGGCGCAGACTGGGGTTGAACAGGGTTAGTGGCATCCGAGGCCTGTGAGTACGGCACGGGCCTACCACCACGTGGCGCAGACTGGGGTTGCACAGGGTTAGTGGCACCAGAGGCCTTGCAGACGGCACAGGCACCCCGCCACGGGACGGTGACTTTGGGTGCACTGAGTTAGTGGCACCTTGAGCTGCTGAGCTGGTGTGCAGCCTGCGATGGTGCCGGGTGCACTGGTATGTCCTCTGCCATGGAGCAATCAATACCCACCACCGAACGTGAGTTCTGGTGGCCTGCGGAGCGGGGCTGCATGATGTGGAGGCTGCCATGTCCCCGGGCCCCGGGCTTGTGGCTTGCAGCGGCACGTGGTGGGACCTCCTGTCTACGCGCCGGTGGCGGAAGGTGAGCATTGAGGCCTGGGTGTGCATGGGCGGGCATGCTTCGATGGGTGGCGGGAGGGGTTGGGGTGCCTCTGCCTGGGTGTGCATGGGCGGGCAGGCGATGTTGTCTTGTGCAAGTGTGTGTACTGTGCCAGTCATGTATCTGGGCTCTGTTTCTGCTGACGGCTCTGAATCAGATGTGTGACCTGGTGAACTGCCCTACATACCGGCATGTGGTTGGAGACACACCGGTGGCAGCAGGTGAGCAGTGTGGCCTGGGTGCGCAGGGGCGGCACTCTCTCTCTCCCTCCCTCTCTTCCTCTCTCTCTCCTCTTCTCTCTCTCTCCCTCTCTTCCTCTCTCTCTCCTCTTCTCTCTCTCTCTCCCTCTCCCTCTCTTCCTCTCTCTCTCTCTCCCTCTCTTTCTCTCTCTCTCCTCCCTCTCTTCCTCTCTCTCTCCTCCCTCTCTTCCTCTCTCTCTCCTCTTCTCTCTCCCTCCCTCTCTTCCTCTCTCTCTCCTCTTCTCTCTCGCTCTCGCTCTCTCTCCCTCTCTTCCTCTCTCTCTCTCTCCCTCTCTTCCTCTCTCTCCCTCCCTCTCTTCCTCTCGCTCTCTCTCCCTCTCTTCCTCTCCCTCCCTCTCTTCCTCTCTCTCCCTCCCTCTCTTCCTCTCTCTCTCCTCTTCTCTCTCTCTCTCTCCCTCTCTTCCTCTCTCTCTCCCTCTCTTCCTCGCTCTCTCCTTCGCTCTCTCTCTGTCCTCGGATGTGCGCAGGACACACCTTCTCATCATGTTTTTTGTCTTACAGGCTGTGACCTACGTATTGTCCGGAGGGGAGCGGCCATGTGTCTTCATTTCATTTCGTTGTTCATTTTAATAAAGTTTCATTTGTTGCTTCGAAAGTGAATGTGTGCTGGTCATTTCTGTGACGACACATCCATGTCACCAGTTGTGATTGTGCGGCATCAAGCGGAATATTTTGTACATGTTTAGGTGTGGCTGATTTGGCATGTCTTTGGTCGGGGGGGTGCCAGGGAGGGGTGGTCCTGGGGTGGTGGGGGTGGGTGTTGTGGCCCTCTTGGGTGTCCGGGCCGCATGATGTGTGGCTCCATGGCATCTGTTGCCCTTCGGATGTGGCCCTGGGCTGTGCTCCCTTTTGTGGTGCTGGCTGCCGTCGGAGTTTACACCAGGTCAGAGCAGGTGTAGATTTCCTGGTGCTAACACGCCTTATCGCCTGTTTTGTGTTTTTATCGCGGATGTGGCTGGTCGTTGTGAATGTTGAGGTGTGCTGTTGTCTCTGCTTTTGTCACGGGAACGCCTACTCTGCATCTTGCGAGGGTCCTCTGTTGCGATGTTTTTTGCGGCTGCTATTGTGGGTAAACTGGTGCTGTGGGCTGTTAACACCGGCTTGTGAATGGGGGGGTAAATTTATCACGACTTTGGATGCGATAAAGTGCCGTTAATTCGGCGATAGCTCCTTGTGAATATGCCCCAATGTCTGGTATTGGCATGCGATGTAAATGCATATTCGCTGTAAAAACATGCGTGCTAAAAATGCGAGGCAAAGGCATGAGATGTATTTACCAGCGTTGTACCATCGTACAACCAAATGTTTATATTGGCCTTACTTTTATGAAGGGTTCTTTGAGTATCTTTTATGTATTAATTGTATTCATGTATTCTTACATTTTATTGGCAAAACGTCTGTTTTAATATTAATTGTATCTGTATACAAAATGTTAAACTGTATTTTTGTACAAACTTTTATGGCTATGACAGCCGAAATAAAAATATATTGACTTGACTTGGAAGAGACAATTTGCAGCTCTGTCCGGCATGTAAAGCAAGTCTTTATTGTCAATGGGTTAGGGGTCTTCCCTTTTTTGGACATCTGGATCCCACAAAACTATGCCCATTACATGAAGGCGGACACCACCTGGGATCATCACCCCTCTTCTTTTATGTACTTTACAGTAACACAGGCACGTCTGGCACTCATAGGCACAGCGTGGAGAGCAGTTCTACCCACCTTTCTCTGGTAATCCATCACATGCCCACTGATTGGCCGTTTCCGCCATTTATGGCAGTAGCATGTATGTTCTGCAAGAAAGAAAAAAGTACATTTTAAAAGATTCATGCACCATGCACAGGATTGCCGTCAACAACACACACTCTTAAGACAACTGTCACACTCTCTGCTCTAAATGTTACTTTGTGTTGCCATGAGCATACCAACATTGATGTAGTAGTTTTATCTCACCTTTGATTCTGTAGTTCCTATTTAACTGGCGACAAACAAACACAGACACAAAGCAATACAGCATTCAATAGCATTACAGTGAAAATCACTCAGTAATCTTCACTGGCTAACGGGGTGACCAGTACAAATTCAATTACATCACAAGTGTGACATACGGTAATTTACAAGTACATGAAATGATCAAACTTCATCAGGGAAATATCAGCCAGATCTTAAACTACCTCCCCATGTCCACCAGGACTGCCCCAACGCTGCCCCAACGCTGCCCCAACGCTGCCCCAAAGCTGCCCCACCGCTGCCCCAATTTAAAATAGAAACTGCACCTAGTGTGGGATTTGAGACACAGCCAGAATCTTTAAAGTGGTGACAAGGTCAGCAAGAAAACTAAGCAAGGGTGTATCTATGGCCCCCTGGATGTAGAGAGTAACACCAGCTGGTCCCAGGGCCCTACTAGCTTCAGGTGTCTAATCACAGCAGCATTTCATCTTTAGTATCAGATGCAGACAGCTGTCACCTAGGTGGTGCATCTGGCCTGGCTACTCCCATCTGTTCTTGTATTTAACTAATCCCATTTATATATATGCTGTAATACTGTTGGAAGGGTTTTGGTATGTTGGAATCTTCATTGAACATGTCACCATTTGTATATTCCTGAATTTGTGTGTGTAACTTGTTCTGTTTAGTCCTTTGCACCACGGGTAACAGACACAAAGCTTTCTTGCCCCTTTCAAAGTGTCTTGTTGTTCAATAATATACTGAGCTTCTATCTGACTCTATGTCAGGACCGGAGGCGAGGATTATGCATATCTTTCTTCACTCTGTATTACAGCAGATTCAAAGTAAAACGAAAAACACTACACATTCCACGAACCATAGGGATACAGGGTCTATGACAACCATTAACCAATCAAAGTACAGTCTGCATGTGTATATATATCCATGACGTATGTAATCCTCTTGCTTCACTGCTGCGTCAGTGAAGTCCCTCATTCGACTTAACCCCTTCCATGCCGAGAAAGTAACGGTTACGTCCTCGGCTGTGGTGCTGGTGTGCCGAGGATGTAACCGTTAGGTCCTCTGCACACCAGTCAGAAATTCCTCTCCTTTTCATTTTTAGGTCGAGCATTCGAGACCTGTTGTAACTTCTCTTGTGGGCATAAAGACATCCCCCTGCTTTTGATTTGTTTGTTTCACTGTCCTTTAAAAATCATTGCTTCCTATTGGTGAGTCCTGCCTCTTTCTCCCTCCTTTTGCTCTTTAAGTCCATGCAGCATGGACTAAGTACTGTCTCATTACGCTATGGTTCTTTATATGTTCTTGGGGGACTATTTTTCTCTTTGTTTCCTGCCCTGTTACTGTCTGCCTTTGTTCAGCTTTGGTGCCACAGCTGCTCAGACTTTACTATAGCATTCCTCCCTCCCACCTTCTCTTAATACCACAGTTGTGTTAGTGCTGCCCCGCCCCGCCTCTCGCTCGTTTGTGTGTGTTTTTTTTTAGCTTATTTGCTTTTTTCGAAGTCCATTGTCAGTTGGGCTTTTTTTGGTATGATATTGGCTTTCTTTGGGCTTCCTTTTAAAGGGGGATTGGGCTTGTTGACGGTTTCTTCGTAAGCAGGAAGAGGCGTTGAGCCCCTGCCGCTCCTCCTGGTGCTCTCCACGCCTAATTATGAGGCAGACTCTGGCTTTTTGGGGAGAGATGGGAGGAGGTGGCACTTCCCCAGAGCGCACAGCTAAGCAGTGCCCAGGCTCTTGCCTAAAGCTAATGGCACATCGTTCTGAACAGCTATAATCATACACCCCTTGCTTGATAAGCCGCGCACCACTCAGGGCAGGCCCAGCCTTCAAACGGTCACTTCCCACTCTCTAACCCCATCCGCCTCCCCCTGCCTTGTTTTCGAGGGCCATCACAGTTTGTCAGATGCTTCATTGGTTATTTTACCTATGAGCGTTTTTGAAGCCTTGTATGAATAAGGATGGTGCGCTTACTGCAGCGGGTGGTTCCCACCCTGTCCTGCTTTTCATTTGTTTTGTTGGCTGCGCATACAGCAGCGGGTGGTTTCCCCGTGCAAGCAGGATTTTTTCAGGTATAGTCTTAAAGTGCCGTATCAGCTTCTCCCGAGCTGTCTCCCTCCGTATCTGCTCATTATGTTTGGGGCAGGTGCCGGGCTTACAGCGACGTTAACAGGATGGCACCTTCTGTAGTATCATTCAGTTAAGGGGGCCTAATGTGACATGATTCACTTAGCATGCCCGCTTTAGACCACAAGGTGCCAGACAAACATACCTCACAAAAGGTAAGAACAGTGCTGCCACCATCCCACTGCAAGCAGTGCAGTCGTCCTGTCCTTCCACGCCCCGGACTGCCTTGGCTGTACACCGACTGTTTGCACGCCATGCCTTGTCCAAGGATACCTCTGTCCTCTATCAAAATATATTGTGCGCATCGCTCTGGTTTGAGTTCTCTTCCAGCAGTGGAATGAGGGCAGGACGGCGGGCAGGACGGCTCCAGCTTGCCTTGACCTTTCGTTTTTAGGCCGAGCCTACAGCGCTTGCGCTGTCAGGCGATCTGTTATCTTTACTTTGTGGGGTCTGAGTCCTCCCACTTTTGGATTGGCTTTTGTGTGTGCTATTTAAAAATCTTAGCTTGCCAATGGCTAATTATGGGAGCATGTCCCACTTTTCCTCTCAAGTTAACTCCCATGGAGCATTGCCGCGGGAGCGAGCAGCGGCGCGCAGGGTGGCTGCTACCTCCTCCCAAGCCGGTCATAGCAGCTGTCGGGCTCCGATCGGGGCTGCTGCGACGGGGGTGCTCTGCAGTGAGTGCAGGCGCTCTGTCAATGTGGTTCACAGTGCGATGTCTTCTATCACTTTCTTTTTTTGCTATATTATTTTGGAAGGCTTTTGTATGTGTACGGCGTAAACTACTTAATTTATGTTCATCTTCCAAAGTTTTGTTCTCTTGTGCGGCCGCGCGCCTTTTATCAGCACTACGGCCACTGCGCTTAATATTTCAAAAGAATAGCAAGTTACTGAACTCCCGGTCCGGTTAACACCATGGCTTTTGTCTCTGGGAGCAGCAGGGCTATTCTTTCTCAGCAATGGACTGAAACCAGGAACAAAGTCTTGGAGGCTGTCGGCGGCACCCCCCCCCCCAGTTCACGCACACTTTAGTCTTGTCTCCCCTCTCGGTTGCAGGGTTGCCCTTAAGCAGTCCTGCCAAGTATCACGTATCGGGCGCTAGACTAACGCATTTCAGTATGGTGATCCGCATCACCGCACTGAAATGCATTGTCACGCATAATGCCTAGCGCCTCAACTGTAAGACATGCTGTTTTACTAAGCGCTTGGCTGCCAAATTAAACTGTGGAGTCACTGGGCAGCTGTGTGCTGCTCTGACAGGCTTGGGGCACTCGCTCTGCTGTTTAATGCCACAATGTATCATTAGTCGAATGCTCGCCTAGGAGATGATTTGCGGTGCGGTTATCTGATGATGTCAGGTCGAGGTAGTGCCCAATGGCTACTACCGAGAAATGACACAGCCAGTCAGGTTGTGTAACAACACTGATTTAGGCTCCGCTGGGACCCGACCTCACGTCCTGCTTCCAGAGTTCACTTGTGGGAGGCAGGAGGAGGCCAAGGCACTGGGCTTCTTTACGGCAAATTCGAATACATGATCATGATCACGACCACGACTCGCAGGCACTGCAGGCAGCGCTGCCTGCTCGCACCTCCGGCCGCCCCTTAGCTGTCTCAGCAGCTGCAGTAAATTTGACCCTCGGCCGCGCCGATTAAATTGCCGGCGCGTAAGGGAGGGAGTAAGTTTGTAAGTCACAGAGATCGACCTCATCATGTCTTGTGAAGGCCCAATGTAGTAACACTTCGGTCTCGCGCCGGCCTGTAAAAGACCAGTGCTGTGAGACTGGGACAGAGTTAGCTGTCCAGCCTGGCAAGTGGATTGTCTCCGCACAACACCCCTATAAAACCGCACTTAAATGTGAATATGAAAAATAACGTTTGAATAAGCCATAGTACGGATCCCTCACTTTAAAACTCTTAGTCGCGTTGATAAATATCTCTTCGGAAATACATATTTCTGAAAAACAATCGCCATATGTTTGTATGCAGATCCAAATGTCGTTTGTTGGAATTAAGTGGGAGATAAGTGTGAAAACAAATGCAGTTGTTTCAATAACTTAAGAAAGGAGGCAGTTTATTTTACACATTTCTCACTGCCTGCAGGTCGTAAAAAAATATTTTGCATTAAATCAGCCGCTAGGGTGTACCGAGGGGGCTGTGCTCATTAGATTTTACTCATTTTGCATGTTACTGTGTTACTATGATAACAAACAGGCGTCCTTGCCTGCTGTGCTGAAGTGTCACCTGTTTGCAATTCTGCCATTTTTTCACAGCCCGGGCACATTATATGTTTATTTACTCGCCATATGGCAGGCGCGTGATTGGCAGCTGCCTGCAGTCAGTAGGGTGCCGGTCAGGTTGTGATGTGTTAGACTCATTCAAAAGTTCTGCATTGTCCGTGGAATGGCTGCCGGCTGTGGCCCAGGCTGTGACAAGCGTGTGTTTAAATTCTGGCCACCTTCAGTTTGCGGTTTATTTCTTAAAACCGCCGGGGCTCGGGTAATTTTAACAGGTTTCTGACAGGCGTTGCTATGTTGCACGGGAGATTATTGCTCCGGCCTTAACCTGCGACGATAATCCAAAATGGTGCTCAGCCTGTTCCCGTGCGAGTCAGCTGTCTGACACTGTGCGACAGGCGGCTGAGATACCTGGATCCCTGTGTAACTTGTCTTGTTCATGTTGGAGCCTCACTCATCCTTCCTGTTGGGCCTGGGTTTCCACGTCATGTGGACAGACAGAGGCCCTGGAGTCTTCTGATTGATTGCTGGCAGGTAAGGGGCCAAAGGCTGGCAATGATTTCTGGTGCTTTGCTGCAGTTTTAAGATCTTCTTGGAGTTTCTTGTTGCTCAAATGGGTGTAATTTCTGAAATGTATATGTTTCCCTCGTCTTCATTGCTTATGCTCGCGAGAAAGTGTCACTCATTCGTTGAAATGTCACTCATAATTACACTGAAACTATGAAAATGTCACACATAGCAATCTGAAACCTTGGCAGCTACGCTTAACGCCAGCTTAAAGGTTCGATATTACTTTCAGAAGCGGTTGTAAGATCCAGTGGGGTTTAATGAACCTCTCATCCCATTGCCTCACTCTGGAGAGACTGCTGTTCCAATCAGAGCCTCTGGTCTTGCGATCAGCTGAGAGCTGATTTATAGAATCATTCTGTGGCCTCACTGTTTGCTCGTTATTTTTTAAAATTTGAATAAAGAATTGAAATACAAAAAAGAACTCTAAGCAAAAGCGTTGCTGCTCTTCTCAGCGGGTTGGGCCAGTGCTTTCTGTGCTTTTTTTCTCCCTCCCTTCCACAGACTTGCGTTTATTGAACTACAAATACCCTCTAACTACAATTACTGACCTCTGGGTGCTTGCTGGCTACAGCAAATAAATACAGGTATTGTAGTGAGAGAGAAAAGTGCACGCTATGAGGCTAAGTTGGTGATCTTTGCTTTGAATCTACTCGGATGTCTTGAAGATGGCGGTCCCGGCTCAGGAAAGTTGTGATTCTGATAGAGGGGTCTCCCAGCATCCTTGCACGTGTGCAGCATGGCAGCAAAAAGAGCTTCACCTGAGCAGCAGACATGCCGGTGGTGAGGTGGAGGGGGGAGGGGGGCGTTGTAGTGGAGAGATAAATCTTCCCTTAATGGACGATGGCATAGCCCCTGGCGATGAGCTTTCTACACAGGGGTGTTGGAAATGGCCCTTTTTGCAGGGTCACCGCTAAACTTTTGCCTTCCTCCTGGATTTCTGCTGACCTGTTTTTGTTGGTTTTATGACTCTGGGCACTTTACCACTGCTGTTCAGTGCTAAAGTGCATATGCTCTCCCTTTGTAAATATGTCTATGTGAATTGGTATATCCCTGATTGGCTTATTTGGTTTATCTGTTAGTCCCTAGTAGTGTGGCCTGTGTGTGCCCAGGGCTGGTAAACCAAATGCTGCTGGTGGGCCTGCAGCACTGATTTGTGCCACCCACAGAAGCAGCTTGTAAAGTGTGTCTCAGACCTGCCACTTCAGTGTCTGTGTGCAGTCCAGAACTGCCATCTTGGCTGTGAAGTGCACCCACTTCCCAGCCCCTGAACCTTCCCTTGGCATCCTGTAAGTCGCCCCTCGGGTAGGGTGCATTGTATGTGTAAGGTAGGACATGCCTTGGTGTGTGTAGCATGTCCTGGTAGTGAATTATGCCCCATTTCGTTTTTCACTACTGTAAGGCTACCTGTTCCCCATAGGCTAGAATGGGCAGTTTGACTATTACATGCTATAGTCCTAACTGACCCTAGGAACATGGTAGAAAAACGAATTTAGTATGCCTGAGCTCAGAATAATAAAATACATCTTTTAGTGAAGTTTATTTTTATATTCTGTGTTTGAAAATACCACTTTTAGAAAGTAGGTATTTTCTTGCCTAAGCCTTCCAGTGTGCTCTGCTGTTATGTGTATTGGCTGTCTGGTTTTGGAGGGACAGGGCAGGCTGAGTCAGACCTTGGTCGAATAGAGAGATCTGCATTTAGAGTATGGGGAGGGGTAGTTCCTTGACCTGAATAGGGCTGTGCCTGACAAGGTGAATGCTGGCTCCACCTCCTACTGTGTGTCTGATAGCAGACCCCCTCTTTCTGAAAGGAAGGATGCAGCCTGGTAAACAAAGTGCTCCAGGACTGAGCAGAACTGGTTCTGGCTAGGTTCAGGGACTGGTAGCTTCAAGGATCAAAGGCTTTTGGGGTATAAATATCTGTGCTCAAACCCCTACAAATTGTATTGCCCCTGGATCTGAAGAGGAAACTCTGTCCGTGCCACTGGAGGAATCTGCAGGAAGTGACTGTCCTTGTGCTTGTGTGTTGTTTCTTGCACTGGCCTGCAGCAGTGACCACTGGACCTTGAAGAAGAGAGAAAAAGACTTTTGAGAGAACTTTTATTTTTGTTACAGCAATTACCCAAGGGCTAGGAAAAGAGCTAGCCTCCTGCTAGAGTCTCAGGCACATCAGACTCCCCCACCAACCTCCTGCTTCCTCTCTGCGAGGATTGCTATCTGCTGATGAGGCTCCTGTGAGTTCCAGGGCCTCTAGTTTGCTTCAGAGAAAAGAGTGCTGGAAATCGACGCTAACGCATGTAGGAGAGTAGGATCTGCTTCACATGGGTACCCCCACTTTTTGCTGATGCTTCACTGTTTTTCGACATTAGTCTGGCTGGGGCCCTGCTAATCAGAACCCCAGCCTAGCTGCTTCCTCTCTAAAATGGTTTCCATGTGCCTTAGGCACATCACTGATTGGAATGGGCATTATCAATTTGTGGTGATGCCCTTTGGTCTGAAGAATGCACCTGCCACTTTCCAGAGGTTGGTGAATACAGTTCTCACAGGTCTGGAAGCCTATAGTGCAGCATATCTAGATGATATTGCTGTCTTTAGCTCCACCTGGGAGGATCACCTGGTCCACCTCAGGAATGTTTTACAGGCCCTGCAAAAGGCAGGCCTGACTATCAAGGCCACTAAGTGCCAGAAAGGGCAGAGTCAGGTTGTGTACCTGGGCCACCTTGTGGGTGGAGGCCAGGTTCAACCTTTGCAGAGCAAGATCCAGACCATAATGGAATGGACTGCTCCAACTACCCAGACTCAGGTGAGAGCCTTCTTAGGCCTGACTGGGTACTATAGGAGATTTGTCAAGGGGTATGGATCAATAGCGACACCCCTGAATGACTTAACTTCTAAGAAAATGCCCAAAAAGGTTCAGTGGACAGCTAGCTGTCAAAAGGCATTTGATGACCTGAAGCAGGCCATGTGCACTGCTCCCATTCTACAGAGTCCTGATTACTCCAAGAAGTTCATTGTTCAAACTGATGCATCTGAATTGGGGGTAGGGGCTGTACTGTCACAATTGAATGAAGAAGGTCAGGATCAGCCAGTAGCTTTTATTAGCAGAAGGCTGACCCCTAGAGAGAAACGTTGGTCAGCCATTGAGAGGGAGGCCTTTGCTGTGGTCTGGGCTCTGAAGAAGTTGAGGCCATACTTGTTTGTTACCCACTTCCTGGTTCAGACAGACCATAAGCCCCTCTTATGGCTAAAACAAATGAAGGGTGAAAACCCCAAACTGCTTAGGTGGTCCATTTCCCTACAGGGGATGGACTTTACAGTGGAACATAGACCTGGGAGTAACCATGCCAATGCAGATGGACTCTCTAGGTACTTCCACTTAGAACATGAAGACTTAACTGGGCAAGGTTAGTTTAATGTCCCTACGTTTGGGGGGGTTGTGTAGGAGAGTAGGATCTGCTTCACATGGGTACCCCCACTTTTTGCTGATGCTTCACTGTTTTTCGACATTAGTCTGGCTGGGGCCCTGCTAATCAGAACCCCAGCCTAGCTGCTTCCTCTCTAAAATGGTTTCCATGTGCCTTAGGCACATCACTGATTGGAATCTGGAGTGCCCTTATAAGTCCCTAGTATATGGTATACTATGTACCAAGGGCATAGGTACCTCAGAGGCCTACCAGGGGCTGCAGCATGTATTATGCCACCCTGGAAGGCCATCCAAACTAACACCACAGGTCTGCTACTGCAGCCTGGGTAAGGTGGTGCATGCACTCCTTACTGTGATATAGGTTACCTATATCACTAAATACATACACACATATAAACCTATAAGTCACTCCTAAGGCAGGCCTTATCAATCCTGAAGGCAGAGTGCGTGGTTCCTATGTGAGAGGGTGCCCCTGCATGAGCAGGGCCCCTCTGCAGCGTTCGGAGACCCTTCTCTGATGCTGTTTGTAGTGCAGCCTGACCATATACTCTTAAGCGCATTATAACCTCGCGTTAAATGCTAACTTTGGAATGGCTGCACCTAAACATGTCGTGTTTGGTGTCAAACATCTTGGAATACTACCCCCCGCCAATTCTGGCGGCGGGGGTAGCATTCCACCCTTCTAGAGGGAAAGACATGTTAACTCTGGCTAGCCCGGTAACTTCTTTCTAAAGCCCTGGCATCACAAAATGGATGCTGCTGCCACAGACACGAGTCTGGCCTCCTGCTGCTGGACGAAACTCCGGCAGGGGAGGCCTGGACAATAGGTTTCCTGTCCCAGGGAGGTGTGACCACCTCCCCAGACAGGATAATGTGTATTGGGGCTGGGCGGGAGCACTTTCGGGTGCTTTGAAGTCTTGCACTGGGGGCACATTTGGTGTCCCTGTGCATACCCCAGTTCAAACCGGATCAGGGGCTTGCAGCCCCTGCTTTGGCATGAACTGGACAAAGGGAAAGGGGTGCAGCCACCCCTCTGCCCTGACCCACCCATAGGTGGGGCCACAGAGTAGTCCAACCCCTAAACTTGGTATAAGTATAGGAACCCAGTCCGTAGGACTTTAGATTATCCCTGGACGAAACTCTGAAACAGAATCCTGGACCTTCGACGCTCTACTAAAGACTAGAGGACAGAAGAATCTCCCTTGGGGTCAAGGAGTGACTCCACTGCTTGGCAGGCACCAAAGAAGCAATTGTCCGGTCTGCATCGCCTAAGCTCCCGTCGGACGCCGAAGTCTTTGCATCACCAGAGGTGGATTTTCAGACTTCCCCGAGGCTGCCCTGAGTCCCCAGCAAAGCTGAGGCCCGTAGCTGTCGTGGGTAACGTGGAACCGTGACCCCTGGAAACCGCACGCATTTGCTAGTGCATCCTCTTCTGGGTCTCCCACGAAGTCGTGCTTTGGGCTCCGAGTAGCCCTAGCCTCCAGCACCAACTGCACCGAAGATCACTGGCCTCTGTGAGAAGTTGGCCTGGCATATGCTGTCCACTAATTATAGTGGGCACCTTGCACCAGTCCAAACAACCCCTTATTGGAGATAGGTTAAAGACAACCTTTATTGAAAGCTATCCTAGTGGTAGCTATGGAGAGCAGCCTTCAGGCTAAGTCTTGAAGGAATGTAAAGCAGCTTGTTTTACCAGTCTATAATCTCTTGAGTGACCAAATGAAAGAGCACCACACCAGGTATATATTCAAAATATATGTATTTATTGCTAAACACACCCCTCTAGTCTCTTTATGAGGCTAGAGTTCGAAGTACATAAGTTATAAGTTATTAATTCACAGTAATAGCACAAATACACGTTTGGGCCCTAGGGGCGTACCAAACCATATACCAATAAAGTGGTATGCGAACCACGACTGAACTAGACACTAGGCCTAGAGCCTCTAGAAGTGCTTGGACCACAAGGAACCACCCAAGGTAGTGACACAGGGGACCCACGGGAGACGCGTGCAGTGTAAATACACAACCGCGATACGCCGTTAACTTCTATGGAGAAAGTCGGGATCGGGAAAATAGAGGAAAGGGACACTTAAAAGAGGACTAGGACAAAACCCTTTGAGATCTAGGACTTTGAAGAGTCTCTACCCACGGGAGCACTGGAGTACTCGTGTTACCTCACCCAGGGAAGCCGGGTGCATAGGTGCCTTTCGGGGTCGGGTTTCGTCGTCGATTCGAATGGCGATCTGCTGCAAAGTGCTGCTGGCGGCCAAGAGAAAAGTGTCCGGGTGGATCCAAGAGTGGATCGGAGTTCTGGTGAACCTGAAAGCAGAGGGGACAGAGTCTGGGTCACTAGCCAGTGACCAGGAAGGCGATGGACAGATGCCCACCGATGTCGAGTGCTTCAGGTGCGTTGACGGTCGTCTTGACTCTTCAGCCACGAGGTCCAGGAGGCGTTGTCGGTGACCAGGAGCAGGATTCGGGCTGGTACACGATTTCTGTCAAGTGCTGAGGTGTCGGCGACCGGATTGGACCCAACAAGCCTTGGCAACGGCAAGTCTCGGTGAAGATGTAGATCGTCGATGGTGCAGACCAGCAAGGTCTGTGGAACTCACCCAGTGAGGGTAAGTGAGGGCAGGCCTGGAGCAACCAGGATGCCAAGTAAGAAAAGGATTGGCCTTCGTTAAGGGCTACTAGCCAACGGGCTAGCGACCGCGAAGGAGCCTCGTGACGCCGCACGTGGAGCTGGCTTACAGGACACTCGTGGAGTGGGGGCCAGTGATCTTCGGTGCAGGTGGTGCTGGAGGCTGGGGCTACTCGGAGCCCAAGGCACGACTTCTGGGAGACCCAGAAGAGGATGCACTTGCAAATGTGCTCGGTGTCCAGGGGTCACGGTCTCAAGTCACCCACGATAGCCACGGGCCTCAGCTTTGCTGGGGACTCAGGGTAGCCTCGGGAAGTCTGAGAATCCACCTCTGGTGATGCGATGACTTCGGCGTCCGACGGGAGCTTCAGAAATGCGAACCGGACAGATGCTTCTTTGGTGCCTGCCAAGCAGGGGAGTCACTCCTTGACCCCAAGGGAGATTCTTCAGTCCTCTAATCTTGTCGTAGAGCGTAGAAGGTCCAGGATTCAGTTTCAGAGTTTCGTCCAGGTATAATCTAAAGTCCTAAGGACTGGGTTCCTATCTTTATACTAAAGATAGGGGTTGGACTACTCTGTGGCCCCACCTATGGGTGGGTCAGGGCAGAGGGGTGGCTACACCCCTTTCCCTTTGTCCAGTTCGCGCCAAAGCAGGGGCTGCAAGCCCTGATCCGGTTTGAACTGGGGTATGCACAGGGACACCAAGTGTGCCCCCAGTGCAGGACTTCAAAGCACCAGAAAGTGCTCCCGCCCAGCCCCAATACACATTATCCTGTCTGGGGAGGTGGTCACACCTCCCTGGGACAGGAAACCTATTGTCCAGGCCTCCCCTGCCGGAGTTTCGCCCAGCAGCAGGAGGCCAGACTTGTGTCTGTGGCAGTAGCATCCATTTTATGATGCCAGGCTTTAGAAAGAAGTTACCGGCCAGGCCAGGGTTAACATGTCTCTCCCTCTAGAAGGGTGGAATGCTACCCCGCCGCCAGAATTGGCGGGGGGTAGTATTCCAAGATGTTTGACACCAAACACGACATGTTTAGGTGCAGCCATTCCAAAGTTAGCATTTAACGCGAGGTTATAATGCGCTTAAGAGTATATGGTCAGGCTGCACTACAAACAGCATCAGAGAAGGGTCTCCGAACGCTGCAGAGGGGCCCTGCTCATGCAGAGGCACCCTCTCACATAGGAACCACGCACTCTGCCTTCAGGATTGATAAGGCCTGCCTTAGGAGTGACTTATAGGTTTATATGTGTGTATGTATTTAGTGATATAGGTAACCTATATCACAGTAAAGGGTGCATGCACCACCTTACCCAGGCTGCAGTAGCAGACCTGTGGTGTCAGTTTGGATGTCTTTCCAGGGTGGCATAATACATGCTGCAGCCCCTGGTAGGCCTCTGAGGTACCTATGCCCTTGGTACATAGTATACCATATACTAGGGACTTATAAGGGCACTCCAGATTCCAATCAGAGATGTGCCTAAGGCACATGGAAACCTTTTACAGAGAAAGCAGATAGACTGGGGCCCTGAATAGCAGGATCCCAGTCCAACTAAGTCATAAACCAGCAAAACACCATAAAAAAGTGGGGGCAACCATATAGTCAGATTCCACCTTCCTACATAACCCCCCAAATGAAAGGAGATAAGGCTAACCTTGGCCAGTTGAGCCTTCATTGACTAAGTGGCCATATAAGGAAGCACCTGCACTAGCATGGTTGCCCCCTGTCTTATGGTCCACTAAGCAATCCCTCACCTTAAGGGTATGAGAGGGTCTCCACCATGGGGAATCACTACCTGTGGTGTGCTTAGGTAAAGTACAAGGCTGGTGAGGTGTCTGAGTAGGGAAGTGAGGCCCTAGGAATGTTGGCCTCAGATTCCTCAGATCACTAGTCACCATGTATGTCTGTCTTTCCATGACTGAGTTGCACTTTGCTCTAAGGGTCAACCTTTGGCTGCCTACAGCTGGGGGTTGGGTCCCTTTGGATGGACTACTGGAGGGACAGGGTAGGTTTGGAACCTTCAGGTCCCAGGTTTGCCCTTGCCTACCAGAGTCCTTCTGGGGAGGTCCCTACATAAAGGCATGGGGGATCCCTCAGTGTGTAGAGGAGTTTTCACCTGGCTAGGGCTACTAGACTGGGTGCCCCTAATCTGCTGATAGGGGGTTCCTCTGGACAGGGGGCCCTGGGGGTCCACTGACCTCCCTGACCTCTGCAGCCCTGGGCTGACTGAGGCAGGGTAGAGAGGGGCAGGTTACCTGCTCCAGACTGGGTACCACCTTGGAAGGGTCCTCTGCCATCAGGGGTGTGGCCAGGCCAGGCCTGACTACCTCTGTGGCAGTTCCTTCACTAGGGGTAGGGTCAGTTCCCTGAGGAGGCTGACCCTTACCTACTGTCTGGGGGAAGAAGACTTTTCTTCAACCCTTGTGCTCTCTTTTGGGGGAGAGTGGGCCATTCTTTCAGGCTCCATCTCTCCAAATTCTTGGGCTGGGGCTGTGGCCATCACAGCCCCACTAACCTTTACAGGGACGCCCAACATCCTAAGATGGGTTTGGTGTTCAACTTCAGCCCAGGCTGAAATTTCCAAATCATTGCCCATCAGGCAATCTACAGGTAAGGTGGGGGACACTGCCACTCTCTTTGGGCCTGTGACCCCCTCCCAGCTGAGACTGACTATGGCCATGGGGTGATCTGTTCTGACACCATCAATGTTGGTCACCTGGTACTTAAACTCAGGTAAAAACTGGTGAGGGGGGACTAGTTTCCCTGCCACCATGGTGACACTAGCCCCTGTGTCCCTAAATGCCACAGCTTTCTGACCATTAATTATTGGCTCCAATCTGTACCTGCCCAACGCTGTGGGACCCATGGTAAAGGTGGCAAATCCTATACCACCATCAGAGTCAGAGGAGTCTGTTGAGGGGTCCCTGTCTAAACTAGGGCTCACCTCTGTTCCTCTTGCAAAAGCACCCAACTTTTTGGGTGCACTACTCCCAACTGGAGGATTACTACTGGTAGTACCAGGAGGGGTGGTAGTAGTTGTGGGAGGAACATTTTCTTTATTGCCAATCCTGGGGCAACTGGGATCAGTTTTCCAGTGCCCAGGCTTTTTACAGACATGGCAATATGGTTTCTTTTCAGGAGAGGAAGGAGTTTGGGACCCACCCCCAGAAGAGGAATTTTGGGGCCGCGGTAGGGGACTTATCCTTAGATTTATCCCCACCTTTCTCTTGGGACTTAGTAGAATCTTTCTTCTGGTCACCACCCTGATTTCTAGTTTTTACTCTGGTTCTGACCCATTTGTCTGCCTTCTTTCCCAATTCTTGGGGAGAGGTCAGATCAGAGTCCACCAGATACTGGTGCAAAAGCTGGTTTTGACAATTATTAAGGATCTGCTCCCTCATAATCAAATTGTACAATCCTAAAAAGTCATGCACTTTGTTGCCATGTATCCAACCTTCCAGAGCCTTTGTAGCACAATCTACAAAATCAACCCAGTCTTGAGTCTGTGCTTTTGGGTATCTCTGAACTTCAACCTGTACTGTTCAGTGGTTAGGCCAAACCCATCAATAAGAGCACTCTTCAAGACCTTGTAATTGTCAGCATCCTCCTCTCTAACAGTGAGGAGCTTATCTCTACCTTTGTCAGCAAAGGAGAGCCACAAGATTGCTGCCCACTGCTCCTGAGGGACCTTCTGTACCTTACAGGCCCTCTCTAATGCAGTCATCCATTTGTGGATGTCATCCCCACTCTGGTAGGGAGGGACAATCTTGTTCAGGTTCCTATGGTCATAGGACCTTTCCCTGTCTCTAGGGACATGGCTGCCACCATGGGACTCTAGTCCCAACTTTCTTCTCTCTCTAAGGAGATCTAGGGATTCCCTATCTAAAGCCAATTGCTTTTTTCTGATTTCCAGCTGAGTTTCCTCATACTGGACCAGTCTGTCTCTTCTCTCATGAGAGGATTCCCTCCTGTGAGAGGAGATAGAGCTCCCTATGGAGGTGCCAGAGTGGTTAGACTCCTGAGAAGGAGATCTAGACTTCCTGGGCACACTCTTAATCCTTCCTGGGGGGACAAAGAGGGCATCATCCTGATCATCCTCATCATCTTCCACAGGAGGGATTGGGTTATCCAGGTCAGGGTCATTGTCACCCTCCTGGCCAGTTTCAGAGGGGGGGCTGGGGGTACTGGTACCCCTGGTCCCTTCCTCATCTCCTGCCCCACCCTCAGCTCCTACCCCTTCAGTCCCCAAGGGCTTACTAAGGTCATAAGCCACCAACAACTCCTTGAGGTGTTGGGTGGTGGGGCTTTGGCCTGTCCTTAATTTCCTCAAGTTACATAAAGCTCTCAATTCCAAGAATGGGAGTGTATCATACTTGGAGGGTGGAAGCTCAATGGCTTCCTGCAAGGATTCTTTGGATCCTGCCCTTAAAGACATTACTAGTGTGGTGTGGTGTATGCACTACCTACTCTAGTGTGGCCTACTAAACTCTCTTGAGTTGTAGAAAGGGTTGTGCTATCCCTTAACACACAACTCTAAGTTCAGTAGAACTTACTGTATTCTAAGCTTAAATTATATGTACCTTAGGTACCTTTAGTGGTTTTCAGTTGATCAATTCAATTGAGATTATCTGGTAAAACAATAGCAAGCTGGAATCCCACACGCTGCACACCAATGTGAGAAGTTGGCCTGGCATATGCTGTCCACTAATTATAGTGGGCACCTTGCACCAGTCCAAACAACCCCTTATTGGAGATAGGTTAAAGACAACCTTTATTGAAAGCTATCCTAGTGGTAGCTATGGAGAGCAGCCTTCAGGCTAAGTCTTGAAGGAATGTAAAGCAGCTTGTTTTACCAGTCTATAATCTCTTGAGTGACCAAATGAAAGAGCACCACACCAGGTATATATTCAAAATATATGTATTTATTGCTAAACACACCCCTCTAGTCTCTTTATGAGGCTAGAGTTCGAAGTACATAAGTTATAAGTTATTAATTCACAGTAATAGCACAAATACACGTTTGGGCCCTAGGGGCGTACCAAACCATATACCAATAAAGTGGTATGCGAACCACGACTGAACTAGACACTAGGCCTAGAGCCTCTAGAAGTGCTTGGACCACAAGGAACCACCCAAGGTAGTGACACAGGGGACCCACGGGAGACGCGTGCAGTGTAAATACACAACCGCGATACGCCGTTAACTTCTATGGAGAAAGTCGGGATCGGGAAAATAGAGGAAAGGGACACTTAAAAGAGGACTAGGACAAAACCCTTTGAGATCTAGGACTTTGAAGAGTCTCTACCCACGGGAGCACCGGAGTACTCGTGTTACCTCACCCAGGAAGCCGGGTGCATAGGTGCCTTTCGGGGTCGGGTTTCGTCGTCGATTCGAATGGCGATCTGCTGCAAAGTGCTGCTGGCGGCCAAGAGAAAAGTGTCCGGGTGGATCCAAGAGTGGATCGGAGTTCTGGTGAACCTGAAAGCAGAGGGGACAGAGTCTGGGTCACTAGCCAGTGACCAGGAAGGCGATGGACAGATGCCCACCGATGTCGAGTGCTTCAGGTGCGTTGACGGTCATCTTGACTCTTCAGCCACGAGGTCCAGGAGGCGTTGTCGGTGACCAGAAGCAGGATTCGGGCTGGTACACGATGTCTGTCGAGTGCTGAGGTGTCGGCGACCGGATTGGACCCAACAAGCCTTGGCAACGGCAAGTCTCGGTGAAGATGTAGATCGTCGATGGTGCAGACCAGTAAGGTCTGTGAAACTCACCCAGCGAGGGTAAGTGAGGGCAGGCCTGGAGCAACCAGGATGCCAAGTAAGAAAAGGATTGGCCTTCGTTAAGGGCTACTAGCCAATGGGCTAGCGACCGCGAAGGAGCCTCGTGACGCCGCACGTGGAGCTGGCTTACAGGACACTCGTGGAGTGGGGGCCAGTGATCTTCGGTGCAGGTGGTGCTGGAGGCTGGGGCTACTCGGAGCCCAAGGCACGACTTCTTGGGAGACCCAGAAGAGGATGCACTTGCAAATGTGCTCGGTGTCCAGGGGTCACGGTCTCAAGTCACCCACGATAGCCACGGGCCTCAGCTTTGCTGGGGACTCAGGGTAGCCTCGGGGAAGTCTGAGAATCCACCTCTGGTGATGCGATGACTTCGGCGTCCGACGGGAGCTTCAGAAATGCGAACCGGACAGATGCTTCTTTGGTGCCTGCCAAGCAGGGGAGTCACTCCTTGACCCCAAGGGAGATTCTTCAGTCCTCTAATCTTGTCGTAGAGCGTCGAAGGTCCAGGATTCAGTTTCAGAGTTTCGTCCAGGTATAATCTAAAGTCCTAAGGACTGGGTTCCTATCTTTATACTAAAGATAGGGGTTGGACTACTCTGTGGCCCCACCTATGGGTGGGTCAGGGCAGAGGGGTGGCTACACCCCTTTCCCTTTGTCCAGTTCGCGCCAAAGCAGGGGCTGCAAGCCCCTGATCCGGTTTGAACTGGGGTATGCACAGGGACACCAAGTGTGCCCCCAGTGCAGGACTTCAAAGCACCAGAAAGTGCTCCCGCCCAGCCCCAATACACATTATCCTGTCTGGGGAGGTGGTCACACCTCCCTGGGACAGGAAACCTATTGTCCAGGCCTCCCCTGCCGGAGTTTCGTCCAGCAGCAGGAGGCCAGACTTGTGTCTGTGGCAGCAGCATCCATTTTGTGATGCCAGGCTTTAGAAAGAAGTTACCGGGCTAGGCCAGGGTTAACATGTCTCTCCCTCTAGAAGGGTGGAATGCTACCCCCGCCGCCAGAATTGGCGGGGGGTAGTATTCCAAGATGTTTGACACCAAACACGACATGTTTAGGTGCAGCCATTCCAAAGTTAGCATTTAACGCGAGGTTATAATGCGCTTAAGAGTATATGGTCAGGCTGCACTACAAACAGCATCAGAGAAGGGTCTCCGAACGCTGCAGAGGGGCCCTGCTCATGCAGGGGCACCCTCTCACATAGGAACCACGCACTCTGCCTTCAGGATTGATAAGGCCTGCCTTAGGAGTGACTTATAGGTTTATATGTGTGTATGTATTTAGTGATATAGGTAACCTATATCACAGTAAGGGGTGCATGCACCACCTTACCCAGGCTGCAGTAGCAGACCTGTGGTGTCAGTTTGGATGGCTTTCCAGGGGTGGCATAATACATGCTGCAGCCCCTGGTAGGCCTCTGAGGTACCTATGCCCTTGGTACATAGTATACCATATACTAGGGACTTATAAGGGCACTCCAGATTCCAATCAGAGATGTGCCTAAGGCACATGGAAACCTTTTTACAGAGAAAGCAGATAGACTGGGGCCCTGAATAGCAGGATCCCAGTCCAACTAAGTCATAAACCAGCAAAACACCATAAAAAAAGTGGGGGCAACCATATAGTCAGATTCCACCTTCCTACAGCCTCCACTCCACGAGTGTCCTGTGAGCCAGATCCACGTTCGACGTCTCGAGGCTCCTTCGCGGTCGCTAGCCCGTTGGCTAGTAGCCCTTCACGAAGGCCAATCCTTTTCTTCTTGGGCTCCCTGGTTGCTCCAGGCTTGCCCTCACTTACCCTTGCTGGGTGAGTTCCTCAGAACTTGCTGGTCTGCACCATCGACGATCTTCATCTTCACCGAGACTTGCCGTTGCCAAGGCTTGTTGGGTCCAATCCGGTCGCCGACACGTCAGCACTCGACAGACATCGTGTACCAGCCCGAATCCTGCTCCTGGTCGCCGACAACGCCTCCTGGACCTCGTGGCTGAAGAGTCAAGACGACCGTCAACGCACTTGAAGCACTCGGCATCGGTGGGCATCTGTCCATCGCCTTCCTGGTCACTGGCTAGTGACCCAGACTCTGTCCCCTCTGCTTTCAGGTTCTTCAGATCTCCGATCCACTCTTGGATCCACCCGGACACTTTCCACTTGGTCGCCAGCAGCACTTTGCAGCAGATCGCCATTCAAATCGACGACGAAACCCGACCCCGAAAGGCACCTATGCACCCGGCTTCCCTGGGTGAGGTAACACGAGTACTCCGGTGCTCCCGTGGGTAGAGACTCTTCAGAACGTACCTAGTTCTCAAAGGGTTTGCTCCAAGTCCTCCTTTAAGTGTCCCTTTTCTTTAATTTCCTGATCGCGACTTTCTCCATAGAAGTTAACGGCGTATCGCGGTTGTGTATTTACACTGCACGCGTCCCCCGTGGGTCCCCATGTGTCACTACCTTGGGTGGTTCCTTGTGGTCCAAGCACTTCTAGAGGCTCTAGGCCTAGTGTCTAGTTCAGTCGTGGTTCTTATACCACTTTATTGGTATATGGTTTGGTACGCCCCTAGGGCCCAAACGTGTATTTGTGCTATTACTGTGTTTAAATAACTTATAACTTGTGTACTTCGAACTCTAGCCTCATAAAGAGACTAGAGGGGTGTGTTTAGCAATAAATACATATATTTTGAATATATACCTGGTGTGGTGCTCTTTCATTTGGTCACTCAAGAGATTATAGACTGGTAAAACAAGCTGCTTTACATTCCTTCAAGACTTAGCCTGAAGGCTGCTCTCCATAGCTACCACTAGGATAGCTTTCAATAAGGTTGTCTTTAACCTATCTCCAATAAGGGGTTGTTTGGACTGGTGCAAGGTGCCCACTATAATTAGTGGACAGCATATGCCAGGCCAACTTCTCACATTGGTGTGCAGCGTGTGGGATTCCAGCTTGCTATTGTTTTACCAGATAATCTCAATTGAATTGATCAACTGAAAACCACTAAAGGTACCTAAGGTACATATAATTTAAGCTTAGAATACAGTAAGTTCTACTGAACTTAGAGTTGTGTGTTAAGGGATAGCACACCCTTTCTACAACTCAAGAGAGTTTAGTAGGCCACACTAGAGTAGGTAGTGCATACACCACACACACTAGTAATGTCTTTAAAGGAAGGACCTAAAGAATCATTGCCAGAAGCCACTGGGCTTCTTCCCTCCAAGTATGATACACTCCCATTCTTGGAATTGAGAGCTTTATGTAACTTGAGGAAATTGAGGACAGGCCAAAGTCCCACCACCCAACACCTTAAAGAGTTGTTGGTGGCTTATGATCTCAGTAAGCCCTTGGGGACTGAAGGGGTAGGAGCTGAGGGTGGGGCAGAAGATGAGGGTGGGGCCAGGGGTAGCAATACCCCAGCCCCCCTCTGAAACTGGTCAGGAGGGTGACAATGACCCTGACCTGGATAACCCAATCCCTCCTGTGGACGATGAAGAGGAAGATCTGGATGATCCCCACTTTGTCCCCCAGGAAGGATTATGAGTGTGCCCAGAAAGTCTAGATCTCCTTCTCAGGAGTCTAACCACTCTGGCACCTCCATAGGGACCTCTGTCTCATCTCATAGGAGGGAATCCTCTCATGAGAGGAGAAAGAGGCTGAGTTCAATATGAGGAAGCTCAGCTTGAAATCAGAAAGCAGCAACTGGCTGTAGACAGGGAGTCCCTAGATCTCTTCAAAGAGAGAAGAAAGTTGGGACTAGAGTCCCATGGTGGCAGCCATGTCCCTAGAGATAGGGAAAGGTCCTATGACCATAGGAACCTGAGCAAGATTGTCCCTCCCTACCAGAGTGGGGATGACATCCACAAGTGGATAACTGCACTGGTGAGGGCCTTTAAAGTAAAGAGGGTCCCTCAGGAGCAGTGGGCAGCAATCTTGTGGCTCTCCTTTGCAGACAAAGGTAGAGATAAGCTCCTCACTGTTAGAGAGGAGGATGCTGATAATTACAAGGTCTTGAAGAGTGCTCTTAATGATGGGTTTGGCCTAACCACTGAACAGTTCAGGTTGAAGTTCAGAGATACCCAAAAAGCACAGACTCAAGACTGGGTAGACTATGTGGATTGTTCTGCCAAGGCTCTGGAAGGCTGGTTGATGGGCAGTAAGGTGAGTGACTTCTCAGGATTGTACAATCTGATAATGAGGGAGCAGATTCTTAATAACTGTCAAAATCAGCTGTTGCATCAATACCTGGTAGACTCTGATCTTACCTCTCCCCAAGAATTGGGAAAGAAGGCAGGCAAATGGGTCAGAACCAGGGTGAGGCAGAAGGTACAGAACCAAGGTGGTGACCCTAAGAAGCAAGATGCAAAGAACTCTGATAAGGGTGGGGAGAAGGGTAAAGACCAGAAGTCTTCACAAGGTCCCCAAAAATCTTCTTCAGGTAAGGATTCACAGTCTACAAAAGGGAAAGGCCAAAGAAAACCATGGTGCAAAGTCTGTAAGCAAAAGACCCACTGAACCAGTGATTGCACCAAGTCCAAAGACTCAAGTCCAGCACCCACCAATGCCCCTAAGGCACCTGTTCCCCCTAGTACAGTTACAGTTGGTGGGAGTGCTCCAGCCAAGGGTTTAGTAGGGTTCACCCTGGGTACTGAGTTGGGCTCTGACCTAGTCAGAGAACTAACTTAGGCTGTGTTAGTCTGTGATGGAGGCATGGATGTGCCCTCCTCTATGAGCCCCAGTAATCTGGGCAAGTACAGACAACAGCCTTTAATCAATGGACGAGAGGCTTTGGCATTTAGGGACACAGGGGCAAGTGTCACAATGGTGACACAAGACCTTGTGAATCCTGGGCAAGTTATACTTGGTGAGATGTACCAAGTGACCAATGCTAGCAATGTCAGAACAGACCATACTCTGGCAGTTGTTAACTTCTCCTGGGGAGGGGTAACTGGCCTTAAGAAGGTTGTGGTGAGTGCAAACCTACCAGTCGAATACTTGCTTGGCAATGACTTAGAGACTTCTGCTTGGGCAGAAGTGGTGCTCAGGACCCATGCAGAAATGCTGGGGATCCCTGCAGATGTGTTTGCTGTGACCAGGTCACAAGCCAAAATGTCTAGCACTGAACAGGCCTTGGATTCTGGAATAATGGACCAAGTGCCTTCCAAGAGGAGGAGTAGTAGGGTTAAGGCAGTGCCTTCCCCTTGGCTCAGGAAGAAGATCAGTCCCTTGAGGGGGATGATCTCAGTCCTGAAGAAGGAACTGTCCCAGAGGAACTTGAACCTGACCAGGTTGAGTTCTTGGGGACAGGGGGACCTTCCAGGGCAGATCTGAGCCAGGAGCAGCAGAGCTGCCCCTCCTTGAACCCCTCAGACAGCAAGCTGCTGCTGAGGCTGCTGGGAAAGCTAGTGGTCCCCATACAGTGTATTGGGATGATGGACTCCTGTACTCAGAGAGCAGAGACCCCAAGCCTGGTGCTACCAGGAGGTTGGTTATACCTCTGAAGTTCAGGGGCTTCCTATTGACCCTAGCCCATGATATTCCCTTGGCAGGTCACCTGGGCCAGAACAAGACTTGGGACAGAATTGTCCCTCACTTTCACTGGCCCCACATGTCTGAAGACACCAAGGAGTTTTGTCGCTCCTGTGTAACCTGCCAGGCCAGTGGCAAGGCAGGTGGCACTACAAAGGCCCCCTGATACCACTACCTGTGGTGGGGGTGCCCTTTGAAAGGGTAGGGATTGACATTGTTGGTCCCATGGATCCCCAAACAGCATCTGGGCACAGGTTTATCCTGGTGGTAGTGGATCATGCCACCAGGTACCCAGAAGCTATTCCCCTCAGGACCACTACAGCACCTGTGGTGCCAAGGGCCCTCCTGGGAATTTTCTCAAGAGTGGGCTTTCCTAAGGAGGTAGTATCAGACAGGGGTACTAACTTCATGTCTGGGTACTTAAAAGCAATGTGGAAGGAGTGTGGAGTGACTTATAAGTTCACCACACCCTATCACCCACAATGCGATGGTTTAGTTGAGAGATTCAACAAAACCTTGAAGGGCATGATTAAAGGGCTCCCAGAAAAGCTTAGGCGAAGATGGGACATACTCTTGCCCTGCCTTTTATTTGCATATAGGGAGGTGCCTCAGAAGGGGGTTGGTTACAGCCCTTTTGAACTTCTGTTTGGCCACCCTGTCAGGGGTCCACTGTGCTTGGTGAAGGAAGGATGGGAGTTACCTCTCAAGCCCCCAAAGCATGACATAGTGGACTATGTACTTGGTCTCCGCTCCCGGATGGCTGAGTATATGAAAAAGGCAACCAAAAACCTTGAGGCTAGCCAGGAACTTCAAAAGGCCTGGCATGACCAAAGGCTGTTCTGACTGTTTACCAGCCAGGACAGAAGGTGTGGGTGTTGGAGCCAGTGGCCCCAGCAGCTCTCCAAGACAAATGGAGTGGACCCCACACTATTGTTGAGCAGAAGGGTGAGGTTACCTACTTAGTAGACCTAGGAACACCCAGGAGTCCCCACAGGGTTCTCCATGTCAACAGGTTAAAACCGCATGTGGACAGGGCAGACATGGGCTTGCTCATGGCTACTGATGAAGGGCAGGAGGAAGAGAGTGACCCACTCCCTGACCTGCTCTCACAGAACCCTGACGAT